>JAQFYZ010001493.1:0-23027 GCA_034695085.1 Cylindroiulus punctatus
CTGCTTACGACAAAAGACATGGAGTCCGTGAACGTCCACCGATCCAGTCTGGAGAGCAAGTTTACATCGTCGATGTCCAAACTAGAGGTACTGTTCGTGATGCGCACCCGACCGCACCACGTTCATATCTAGTAGAAACAAGTGGTGGAATTCTCCGAAGAAATACCTCCCACCTCGTGCGTGATCCTGAAGGACCAGGGTCCGGACAACCCGAAGAGGTATTGCTGCCACCAGACCCAACTCCAGAGGCGAATCCTGTCGTCCAAGAAGTCCCTGCTGCAGTGCAACGTCCGAGACGGATGAACGTCCAACGTCCTGCCAGATATCGAGACTAAAGAGTTGGGGTTGATTTGTTCAGTAGGGGGGATGTAGTGAAGTGTAACTTCATCTGCCAAGTGTGTAGAAATCCCTATGTCCCTATCCCATGGGTTTTCCCCTAGTCGGGGGAGCACTGAATAAAAGACTTGTTAACCAAGATGGCTTCCCGCTCTCTCCCTTTGTCAAGACTGGGGATCGAGATTTGGCAAATAAAGAAACACCACACCCCGGTAGGCCTACCCGAGGGCCCACAATCGGCGACTTGCAGGGGGGGCCACAACAAATTTGTTACGCCACTGTATAATGCACCCATAACACATTAGCCTGTACATGGCATTGTGTAGCCGTTGTTTTTGAAATTGGATTTCGCCAATAACCTATATATATTGTTTTTAAAATGAAAAACGTCTGATGATCCATGGATGAAATTGAGGAATTCTGAGCTGAAATTGATGAGCTTCTATTCTAGGATTTGATGATGGCCTTGAAGTGAGGGATCCTAAAACGATATCAAATAAGCAAATCATCTGACGGTCAACTATAATGCTCAGACGAACATGTTTTTTCTCACAGAAAACATCCGAGTAGACCTATCTATACATGCTGGGGTCATTCCAATCATAAAGACAAAGTGCCGAAAAACTCATTTTAGATTTTTCCACTTAGCACGATAAAGAGTTCCATTGCATATGCTCAAATCATTGTGCCATTCATTGACTTTTGTTTACCGTTGGCGCGATGAAAAATAGATGGAAAACAAGCGATTGATAAGCGATTTGATGAACTTCTTGTCGAGAAAACAAACCCACCATGCACGTTACGATTTTGTTTATCGAAATGCAGTCCGCCTGGAAGGCGCCAAATAGGCCTTTATTTCTCGAATCGGTGTAAGATTTCGTTTATTCTGAAAATAATACTCATATTGATGCTACTGATCCGTGTACGTCTAACGAGAACATCATTGCTGATGAAAAGCATTGCGTTATAACCGTTTTCATGAGAATCGAAAAAACACTACATGCAGTAATTGGTCGTAAACAACGTCTGTTTGTTTTTCCAAAAATTGCACCTCAACGTACGAAATACCCGTTCCGTACGCAATTAATCCAATCTGAAAGTCATGCATCCAACTGATACGGTTTAGGAGAGGTCGGTGTGGCTGATAAGGATCCCATGTAATATTGTTTGCTGTGAATTATCGCAGTGATGTGGCCGATGTGACAAAATGTGACAATTTCTGTAAAAAATGGAAAATAATGTGACAAATGCAACAAATGAAGAGGGAAGCCTCTTATGTATGACCTATCTGTATAATTATAAGGGAGACTGAGCTCAAAAAAGTCTGTTAATAAAGAGGAAATTACCAAAAAAGAAGGAAAAAGCCCAAAAAATGCTGCATGCAGGAATAGAGATGCTACATGAGGCCTGCAGTACTAGCCGCACAGATATTATAAAAGTAGAAGCTGCAAATGCCATCAATCAAAGCGCCAAGGCGGCAATAGAGCTTGCTGATGAAAACTTAAATCAGTTATCCAAAACGTGTGTTAAAAGGGGAAAAAAATGAAGGAAATGTAACAGTTTTGCAGATACAGTATATTTTGTGAGAATTTTGATGAACTAAGAATCAAGTGCATAACATTTGCATGTGACAAAATGTGACAAATGCGATATTTGCATGTGAAAAAATGTGACAAATGTCTAAATCTTGGATGTGAAAAAATGTGACAAAATATGACATAGCTGGCCACATGCCTGTTATCGTCGAGTAATAATTTCAAATTTGGCGGCCATTTTGTATTCTCGTGGTATCTCACGAGATTCAACGTGAGGTGTTGTCATGGAAACCGAATTCGAAACGAGAAGCAGGCGCCATTTTTATTATTAGCTTTTTTTGGTTTTTAGGGAACAGTTTATATCACGATCGCATATGAAGGGATTGTTATAGTATGATTCAAACAGTGTAAGATGAGGTAAGAAAAATTGGAGAAGAAGGGAAGTTTGTTGGACAAATAAACAGTGCCATTTAAGCTTACATGTATATTCTGCAAGGTGCGTTTTTTATATCAATTATTTTCGCACATTTTCCGATTTGTTCTGTTTTTTGTCAACATGTCTTTCCTAAATTTTCGAGGTTTAATTTCCAAAGTTCCATCCGGGGAAAATGTCAATACGGTTGCCCATAAACAGGATTCAACCATCCTCCTTTCATTCCTATTCTTTGAAATGCACTGTACTGCACCATGAACGGTGCCATGTCCATGTACTCTCCCCTGCCCCTGTTCAATTTCCCAAAACCAATAATGATTCATATAGGTTCATAG
Source organism: Cylindroiulus punctatus (assembly GCA_034695085.1). NCBI lineage: Eukaryota > Metazoa > Arthropoda > Diplopoda > Julida > Julidae > Cylindroiulus > Cylindroiulus punctatus. Next base: position 2,640 of record JAQFYZ010001493.1, read on the forward strand.
GCGTTGACGCAATTTAGATTTAAATTATGCTCTCAGAAGATAATTCTTCACCTAGCTTTTATAACTTTGATCCACTTTTCCAAAGCACTGCTGAGATAACCGAGGTTGAAATTGTGCCATATACCAGGGTGTCCAAAATGCAAGATCAGGTTTTAAAAAAATGTATCAATGTCCTAAATGTTTTGCTGCAAATAACACAATTTCCTAAATACAAGAATAAATTGATTCCTTGATCACTCGATTCATTCTTACTTTTATGAGCAAGGCATCCATTTTTGCAAATAGTTGGCTCAATTCGAACATTATTTGGTCATTGATAATAGCATCACTGTTGGGAGTTTAATTCGGATTTGAAAGGGTCAGACGAGGCCATGGTCTGGCAACTTGCACAGACTAAAATGCTTTGATCTAATTACAAGTTACAGATGTGTTGTGCACAGGTTTCATTCAGAATTGGTACCAAAGTTGCGCTGCTGTCGAAAGCATTTATTTCCAAATTTTACAGTCTTCAAATTAGCGAGCCAATTTGTTGTCAGCTCATCCAGCTGGCCCATAACATAACCCATGGCACAACATAACCCCAAAACTCTTTTTTTCAGGCAAAAAGTGGGAAACCGCAAAAGCCAAGTCGGGCGCCGAGTGAATCCTGATACCCACAACCCAGCCGCAGCACGACTGGATGGCGTACGAATTAAGATTAGAATCGATGTCCTTTAAACCAAACTGGACGAATCCAGTTGCCAGCTATCGCCGCTTATCGCCACGGAGAGGCAGATGAATGGGAGAAGCGCACGATGCTATTGGTCGACCCTTGACCCCATTAGCATATACTACACCGGCCGAGGGTATATAAGCGCAGGCGGCCACGTCCTCCGTAGTATTCGAGCGTCCGTGAGTGCCAACGACACGTCCGTCCAGCAGCACCCAAGCCAGCAGAGTTCAGAGGTCAGCTGCGAAACTGCAAGGCTTCGACTTCATAGCTGCTGCGCAAATGTGTGCCGTGGCCGCGGTCATCCCGTGCCTGTTTCGGCCCAACGACAAGCGCAGGAACAGCTTCGGCCTCATCAAACAACAGGCCAAAATCAAGATCAACAACAACAATAACAACAACAACAACAGCAGCGGCAGTAGCGGCAAAAACAGGCAAGAGCACGTGCACCAGCCCAAGTGTGCCTCGTTGCGGCCAGATGGCGCCAGCGTCGTGTCCCAGGACCGCCAGGGGGCGCTCGCTGCCGACACCTGTAGTTCCTCAGTGGCCGAGCAGGCAGAAGAAGCTGAGGCCGAAGATATGGCTACCAGCCTACCGTTTGAGATTAACAAGTATAACAAAAATGTGCGCTATTTGAAAAAACTTATCAGGGACACCCAGCAGACCCTGGAAGAGATCCGAGCCAATGGAGCGTTTTACAAAGGTAATTATCGGGGCCTCTGAGGACCTACCAAGATCCCCTTGCCCTCCATAGAGATCTGTGGGTTCACCCAGTTGCATTCAGTTTTATGGTCTTCGAGTAACCCTTTTTTCACACCCGATTGTTCCCCGGGGTGCGGTCGTGACCCCTGAAGGTGTGCCTGCGCGTGCCACACACGCGAATGGGCTTTTTGGGGTTAGTGGTTTAGTGCCGGATTAGTGCATGGGGATGGTCATCTGGGAGTTGCTGTGGACAAATCAGAATGCATGTGACCTAAACTGCGTGACTGAACGGTTGATTCGACATGCCAGTAGAGCTTTGCTAAAGTCCAAACTATTGGGTGCCTTTTGGCCCCAATGAAACAAGAATGGTGCAATCACTTTGTTTTGATTTGGCCTTTGTCATTAACAGCTGGGCGCATGGGATTTATAATGTGGGGCGTTTGAAGAACTGTCAGTTCAGGAATTTGGCGAGGGCTGGTTAGAATTGGGGCCTGGAATTTCTAGTATAAATTTTTGCCATAGATGCTGGTACATTAGAGCCTGGTTGAATCAGGAGGCCCTGGAGGAATTGACATGCCAGTAGGTCTGATCAAAAGTACAAGCATAGTGATACAGAGTGATGCCTTTTGGCCCCAACGAAGCAGGAAAGAATGGTATGGCGACCAGTCACTTTGTCTTGCGGAAGGCAGGCCACTGTGATGTAACAGCTGGACCTGTCATCGAAAAGATTTGTTTGCATGGTACTGTACTACACAACACATGTGCGTTATGTAACGTGGTACGTTTGATAACCGTGTTCCAGCCATGACAATATGCAGGATGCTGAGATCTGATATCAGCACTGGCTATAGAATTAAACACTTGCTCATTACCCTAAATGTGATTTGTTGTTTACACATCGTAAAATAAAAGTGGTGCGAGGGAAAGCTGTTGCAGCATGTGTCAATGTGCAAAGCAGCTGATTTCAGACAACAATTACGTTCCGAAATGCATGTTTACTAGCGTAACTATACCTTGCAAGCTGCAAGCATGCTGCTCATCTGCCCATAAATCATTCAGTTGCTTAGGCAGTCTGAGCCATGCAATGATTAGTTGTTATGACTGCTAGCTTGTTTGCTGCTGAGGTCATGGGTGCAATGGAAATTTGGCAACCTTTTTAGACTTAGTTTTTATGGGTCTCGCTACCGTATTTCCTCGAATTCCTGTAGATTCCTCTGCCTTTTCCATTGTTCGAAAGAACTGTAACCTTGGACGTTATCCTAAATTTGTTTTTGCACTTACGAGGTGGTTGTCATATGTAATATGTGTTGGTGAAGAAATAACTTCCTCTTAACGTGCTTGTTTTATTTTGACGATTATCGAGTTGTCATAGCATTGTGACCAAAAGCCTTCAAAAATGGTTTCCCATTGAGTACAAGAAAAGTTTATAGCTTTTAATTAGCTTTTAAAGGTTATAGCTCTTAATAAGACTTTATGGGGTTGGAATTATGCATGTAGAATATTAACGATTTGTGGTGTTAGCATACCTTGCTGCTTTGCATTGTTTATATCATTTATGCACTTGTCATCCATTAACAAATATGATCAAACTATTAATCATAATTAGTCAGTTATTCATATTAGGGATTTCTTCAAAGGTAAAAAAAGCAACCTGGGCCCAATTTCTTAAAAAATGAAGAGTGTGAAGAGTTGATGAATCTGAGGGATAGCTGTTATTTTACATCATGTTCTTTTACGTCATTCCATGTCTCAAGACATGGAAATTTCATGCACCTCCTCACAGCTACAGTATCCCTCAGATTCGTCAACTCTTCACACCTAATTTTTATGAAATAGGGCCTTGGTCCTCATGATGAAATCAATTGTTTGAGCTCTGGTCCTCCATTGTCTACTGTAGAACTGCAGTTGCTCATTTTATAAAGTGAACATCCATGGCTTCAGCTCTCATGAACCAGTGTTATTTTCCCTGTGTGCATTTCGGCTACTGGGTGTGATTTGTTTTCAAATGTACTGTCAAGGTCATGCTTGGCTGCTGCCTACTGCGTCCCCTTGATGTTGACGACTGAAATGGCAACTGGAAATGTAATATTAATCATTGGAGGGCGAATACCTTCAAGTTTCAGTTGAGGCAAATAGATGAGCAGCGAATTACTGGCAGTGATGTGATTTGGCTCGAGTAGTAGTCGATTTGGTCTACGATGACGGCTGTATGGGCAAATGTCAGCTGCAAAACGGTGAAGGTTGCAAGCTAGTCGTTCCCATTGTTTGAGTTTGACCTTAAGCAGGAAATGAATGATGTCTGGTGGGCAAATTCATTCATGTTATATTACTCAATGACTGCATTGAGAAAGTACCTACATGGTCTTATCTTAGTTATCATTATTCAGTATATTGTGTATAGATACAATAAACGGACTCTACATGGCCAGTAATACTGTCAATTTCAACATATACTGTAAGCAATGCTGAGCTAATACTGATGGATTCTGATTACTGACTGTTATCCCAATTTCTGGGTAACTTACTGCCATGGAGTATAAGTTATGTAAGCACTAACATGTAGGATTGGTATTAAAATAGAATTATAGAGCTGATTGGTTAATCAATGGATGTATTGACAGCTCAGGTACACTAACTCTTACAGTAGGTAACTTTCAATTAATTTGCGGTGATGAAATTTTTCAATCTATTTTAATTTCCCCCACAGAATATCTGGAGCTTGCCCAGATCAGCCCAGAGAACTTGGAGCGAATCAACACCTCGGTCGAGCGGCAGCCCTGCATCATCGTCCACGGACAGAGCTGCTACGCGAAGACATGCGTGGTGAACGAGCTGTTCAACAAGACAATTTTGCCGGTGGTGAACACGGAGGGCCCGCAGAGCTGGCGAATGGTACGCTTCAAGTATGGAGTCTGCAACCAGATTAGCCTGGCCCTCCCAGACAGTTACGAACTGATCGAGCAACTGCAGGCGCTGGAGCAGCCCTGGAGGACCGTGCCCCAGGTAGACCTGGAGCTGAAAGAGGGGAGCAGGAGCGACCCAGGCATGGAGAACGCCCACCTGGAGATCAGACTCAAGCACCCGCTGCTCAAGGAGAACACGGAGGTGGTCGTCACGCCCACCGGCCCGCAGGCCAACTTTGGCCAGGTCTTCGCGTCCTGCGTCGAAGGCGTGCTTCCAGTCATGATCTACGCCTTGTCCGAAGATTCGCTATCGGAAAAGGTAAGCTGATGCGGGATAGTCCCAGATAGGCAGCAGATGCTGCGGCTGGCACGGCAGCTCAAATATTGACCCAAGATAGGCCGTATGCGTAAGCACGACACCTTTGTTTCACTTTCCGCGAGGAATGTGGGGCGAGCCAAGCTGTGTAAATGCGGGTCTGGCACAGATTGACGCAAACTCGTGTTTGGTTTAATCTGCAGACGTATGTGTCCGTTCACATAAGTTTTTTAAATGAATCTGGCTTCAGTCAACGTCCAGCTTAGGTGTTGCACAACTTCAGAAATTGAACCGTGTGTGAGTGAACTTTTCGGACGGTCGGATCAGCTGGCAGAGTGTGGTTTCGGTGAACTACACAGTGAAGCCGCGTGGTGTTTCCCACGTAAATCATTTCCCCATTTCGCATATAATTTAATATCCCAACTGTGTTTCGAGACTGCCGCGACGGCGCCTTTCTTGAGGCAAACACGATTGCCGCCACTCGGCAGACGGACTCGAGTTGAGAGTCCAGTTGGTTAACTGTGCTGCCGCATAGCCTATACTCGTCCTCTTTGTCGAAAGCTCGTTTGAAGACTACAGCTTTTTAATTGGCGATTTATTAATGATGCTATTAGCAGTAATTATTAACTATGAACAGTTTAAACAGGTGGCACGGTCTTTAAATTTGGAAATTGGTTACAAAGCGGAAGCCGTTGCTTGTGGTTATTTGCTAAGTGTCCTATTTAACTCTGGACAATTTGACCTGAGGGTGTGTTAGTTTTGAAACTCCAGTTACTATCGGGCCGAAAATCTATTTTATATCGTTAACGAATCGAAAACATGCCGCAGAAAACTGATTGAATCTGTGACATGCTCGTAATTGAATCTGCCAAAAAACATCACGGTTACTGCTTCACAAGCTATTATAAGATATTCTTCTATAAGATCCTTCTATAACCGATCTTATAGAAGGTACACAATTATGTGAAACTCTTAAGCAAGTGAGTTTAAATAAACTAAAAATAATTTAAGCGAACTACCATAGAATGCAACATGGATTAACATTCAATTACTGAAGCCTGATTGACTAGATTATTTTCTTTAAAGTTTGAATTCATTAAGGACTATAATCAGCGTTTAATGGAAAATTGAGGCTCTAACCCACATTAATTATTTATGTGAATATTGACATAGGAATATTGTAGTATGGGATTGCAATTAAGGTTTTTCTATGATCATAATCGCTGCCCTTAACAAGTTTTTACTTTTTGACCTTATAACTAAAGCAGTTGATATTGATTCCATTTTTTAAAATTTATCCTACTTAGGATTTGACAGAGCTATGCTTAATTCGGAATTTGCAACCGGAATTGCCAGTGTGCTTCATCCGAGTGCGAAGCGTACCCCTGACGCACCTGACCGAATCGGAGCAGCACGCCCAAAGCGAACGAATTAAACAACACAGGCAACAGCAGCAAACGAAGAATGGCAAAAATAGGTCTGCGCCAGTAATCTCAGAAGGCTCATTAGATCTTTTCCAACAGCTCTGCAGCTTAGGTACTGATAACGTTTAATAATGCTACTGTATGAAAACCGAAACTAAAAAGATAAAAGCCCCATTTAGCGATGATGCGCTAGATCTAGGATGCTGGTTTCAGTTTGCCCTCATTTCTTTCCAGGATTCTTGAACTTGGTTCCCAATGACTGTAGGCGTTTCCGAAGGCGGAGTGGCCCCATGGTGGTCGATAGCGAACTAATTGAAAATTTCGACAGTTTTCCCAACATTGTGATTTTTGTGAGGAACACTCTGCAAAGGAACATCGTCAACGAAGCCGGCATTCTGCACAATGCACACAACCAGTGTCTGAAAATGTTCATCAATGCCGCGTTTGATATGGCCAGGGATTTGCTCATCACCCCAAAAAGGCTGGACTATGCGAAAAAGAAAGAGAACGAGCTTTACGATGCACTGCTGGAGATTGCCAATAAGAAACAAGAAGAAATCAAAGATCTGATCATAGAAACTATCAAGTCTACCAAAGATGACCTATTAATGAAGGCAGCTAACTACAACTTTAAAGGTATTGGCTTGATTACGTCAAGTTTTCTAAATTGAAGTCAGTATGTTTTGCTAAATCGTTAATTCCGAACGTTTTGACGTTTAGGTGTTCAGGTGCCTCCTGATGGTCGAATCTCATCTCTAGGAGAATTAAGAATCTGCACGGGCGAAATTCAAGATTTGGTTCTTGGATCTCTAAATTGTGCCGTAGCATCCAAGCTTATCGGCTCTGTCGAATGTTTGCGGGATAGTGTGTTCGGTATGTAGACGTTTACTTTCCTCGATGTTTTGTAATGCATTACCAGTACAGAATGTAATGGTGAATAAAGCCATAGTTTTTACCAACTGTTATTATCTTTATAGTTGTCTAATAAATATATTCTTTTATCTAGGAACATTGGAACGCTGTCTGGAAAGCTTGGAGAACGTGTTACAAGCTGGTAGTGTTTCAGCGCAGGCTAGTGCTACATTAAAACAGGTATATATAGCCCCATATTGTTAGCTTTCCAATAATAGCTGTAATATAAATTGTTATATTATACGGTCTTTAAGCAAGCTGGCCTTGACAACTATCATAAATTACTCGTATTGCTGTCATCAATGCCAAATTAGCCATTATTAGTGATGAGTTCGTTGACAAGTAAAATTTTCACGGTCAGATTAATTTTTGTTTCGAGCAAAAATATTTTCAGGCAGTTAATACTGATTAGTGATGGAGTCTGAACCCATATGACAAAGATTTTATGATCTTCAGCAGGATAGCACTTGAAAAGCAATTATTGATCTCAGTTTACATATCAAAGTTCAGTTCATGACTAACCCTAGGTTAGATAGCCTTGCTTTGTTATACTCAAGGGGACATCAAGAATTGTAGATCTGCCATTTTAATAAATTCATAAACGAAATCTGTATTTTAACACATACATTTTGTCTTTTCCATAGCAAATTTTAACTGCAGCCTATCAGGTCGAAGTCACAGTGAAAACGAGCTCCACGTTCATGAGGCTGCTTTGGGATAAAATGAAGCAGTTGATACAAAATATGCCAGGGAAGAATCCGCCGCAAATTGACGCCGATTGGAAGTGCAAGGTTGCGTCCGACATGATCGACAGCCTTAGCGAATGGCGGTTGGCCAAAAGCATTTGCTCACAGGTAAACATCAGTCCGCTTCGGCATATACATTTTAGTTTACTCGCATGCCGAGGTGCCTTGGTTTGACGATTATTTTTTCGTCCACATAGTTTCGTGAAAGGTTAAAAATCGCTCACGAAGCCTTCGGAACATCACTGCGGCAGTTGGAAGCTTACCATTCCGGACGACTGGAGAGGACTGAGGAGCAACGTCAGAAGGTCAGTTATTCTGGGGTTTTGTTACCAAACGAGAATTTGCTGGTTGTTCACGTTACATTATATCTGAACGTTTCTCTTTGTGACTTTCCAGGTCAGAAAGGTTCACGCACCAAAGATTGCCCGGTACGCGCTCGAAAGCACGTCGTTCAGAGATGTGGTGTTGCATGGTACGTACAGAACACGATCCTAAAGCTGACACCCGAATGTCGTACACACGCCCAATTTGTAAACAACTTATTTACTAACGATTTAGGCATGCCTCAGCTGGGAAGGGAGGTTGGCCGTGGTCAGTACGGAGTGGTTTATTCCTGTGAATCTTGGGGAGGATTCTCGCCCTGTGCCCTGAAATCTGTGGTGCCTCCTGACGAGAAACACTGGAACGATCTAGCCTTGGAATTCCATTACACAAGGTGGGTGAAAAGATCTGTACGGCTTTTCGACGCGGTGCGTGCTCTACCCTATCGGCGTCAAAATTTTGAGGGCTGGAGGGTTTAACGGGTTTGAGGTGACGAGCGAACGTAATTCTAAACAGTTCGAAAAGGTGGACTTGCAATATCCGTGCACTGAAACATCGACATGTTAGGCACAATTTCCCGAAAATATTTTCAGACGTTAAGAATCCCGCGCTGGACTAGGTGCTTGCCCTCTTCATTCGCCGTATTTCCCCGAACAAGTGTCTTGTCGTAATGGATGTGCAACACTTGACGTCGTTGCTTTCCTTCTCCAGAAGCGTGCCGGAACACGATAGGCTGGTTACTCTTCACGGGTCTGTGATCGATTACAGCTACGCCGGAGGAAGTTCACCCGCAGTGCTCCTCATCATGGAGCGGATGCAGCGAGATCTGTATTCGGCCATCCGCAGCGGCCTCGACTGGCTCGTGAGGCTCCAGGTAATTGTTCAGTTAACTATTAACACCACCCTCATTGTATGTGAGGGCTTTTCTTAATCATCTTCCTTGGCTCATTGATAGATTGCCTTGGATGTGATTCAAGGTATACGATTTTTGCACAGTCAGGGTCTAGTCCATCGTGATATCAAGTTAAAAAACGTCTTGGTGAGTACCGCTCTGCGAGGCTGTCTGCAGCGAATGAATGCTGTTCAGGTTTTTTATATCTGCTCGTTTTATCCCCCAGCTGGACAAAAGGAACCGAGCAAAGCTGACCGATCTTGGGTTTTGCAAACCCGAAGCGATGATGAGCGGCAGCATAGTAGGGACCCCGATCCACATGGCCCCGGAACTGTTCTGCGGCAAGTACGATCACAGGGTGGACGTATACGCCTTCGGGGTTCTCTTCTGGTACATCTGCGCCGGGCATGTGCGGCTGCCGTACATTTACGAACAGTGTCAGAATAAGGACCAGCTGTGGAATGATGTCAAAAGAGGTGAATATCAATTTGAACTAAAATTATTTTCGCCCATTTTTCTAGAAAATGAGAAATTTTTTCATGAGGGTTTACTTTTTAATTTGCTTATTGGAATTTCCCAAAGTTAAAACCTTGTAGTATGACAGAGAGCTGACGGGGAAGATTTGTTGCATTTTTTAGGGGTACGACCGGAAAGGCTTCCCCAATTTGATAACCAGTGCTGGTCCATCATGGAAGAATGTTGGGCAGGTGATCCACTTCAGCGCCCTCTCCTAGGCGAAGTGGAGCTGAGACTGTTGTCGATAATAGACTATTACAAGTCGAATCCAGCGCCTAGTGAGTTATCTCCGCTTTGCCTTCCATACAGCAGCTCGTGGTAGAAGCGAGCAAGTGCTGACCTTTCGCATTGATTTCCACAGGGTTCGATTTCCAGCAGAGGGAAATTGGCCTGTTGTCCAGCAGCCCGTACATCGAAATCGATTTTGATCCGAGCTGAACGCCGTCAGAGATGCGGCTTTTTTATACTGTGCCAGGAGCTAGTCAGGGTAAAGAGCAAACGAGACGCGACTTCCAAAACATCGCTGTATGCCGGTGATATACAGAAACATTCACGTCTTCTTACAAGTGCCCTAACTGTGCGTCGTGACCATCCTCACCAACCCCTATTTTTAATACTGTAGAAAAGATTTATTTGCAAGTGGGGTGGATGCACACCTAGCTTAACAATGCAGTGGCATCGAGTGCATTTAGACCAGTTAATATTTATTTTGTTTTATTACGTGCGTACCAAGAATGTTTTTTTTTGTTCAATGTTGCGTATGTTTCTCAAAAGCATTCGTTTTTTTGTAACTATTGTCAGAGTAAGCTAAAAGCTTGTTTATTAAATTCCATTTTTATAAAGGTTGGTTTTCATTAGTGAAGTAAAAGCAGGGCGTCATTGTGTCAAAGTCTTGTCACTGTTGGACTGAAAGGAATGTTGTTTGACCTTTCAACCTGTTGATCGCGTCAATTGCTAATTATGCAAATCATATGTGGCATCAGCCAGCAATATAAGGAAGAGAGGAGGCTAAGAAAGAGCAGTCATAGCCCTGACTGGTCCAAGAGGGTGCATGTACGTTTGGCTCCTGGAGGGACTAGCTCATACAGGTATGTGAAGTGGAATCTACAGCCTCAACAATAACCTCAATTTCAACAAAAAACGACATTAATACTGATTGTCATAGAGGTAATACTGATGAGTTGATGTTAACTACTGATTCCTACTGATGATCATCTGAATTTTTGGATAACTTATGGTCAGTATTGACTACTGACAATAATACTGATGGTGTAGGATCTGCAGATCATTAAGTTTGTACTGATGCACACACTCAGTGTGGCTTTTGATACTGACAGTAAGTTATTAAAAACATGGGGATGATGGTCGGTAATCGGAATGGAACATCAAGTCATCAGTATTGGACCCTTAAATGGCACGTATTACTGTCAGTGACTGTTGAAATTGGCAGTATTGGCTTTGCAGTCTTTGTCGGTATTACTGATCGTTATTATTGGTCGTAAAGTCTTTCAGTACTTACCACAGTAAAACTTAATCGTTTGTAATGTCAAATGAATGTGACAAACGGATTCCATGTAATTACTGAGGTTTATTGAGAAGTGACCCACACTTTCTTATAATACACAATTCAAATCTACATTTACGCTAATGAAAAAGAAACGCTGCAACCATAACGACTATTTCTTTGGTGGCACCCAAGCATCCACCTTCGGCCTCGTCGTACTGTAGGGCATATATGCTTGCGAGGTTCCCGAAAAGTTCTCTGTGTGATCTATCATCCATTTGTAGTTCACGGGCGGGACTTTGGTTGGAGGATCATCTGTCATATAATGCAACCATCGATGCCTGTGATAATAAAACGGGTGTTTTTTCAATATAGGATTATTGGTTGATAATGACAAAGTCTTCCCCAATCGCCCACGTACCATTCTGGTGGAACTTGACTTCCATCATAATAGACATGCACATGATCGGCATAGTCTACCCAACGATTACGCCCTGAAATTAAGAGCAATTAAAGTACTCCATGTCTATATATCCAGCATGTGTATCGCATATGGCAAAGTACTGACACCCTCCTGACATACAAATATAATTGATGCACTCTTCGATAATTATACCACTAATTCTTGGGACGGATGGGGTCAACATACATGTATATTGATTTCGATTATCCACTATTTCCTGTGGAGCTTCAAATTGAATAACTGACAATGCTGTAGTACCGTGTTTCACTATAATTATGTTTCTGATACGTGTATACTAGTCAAACAAACAGAAATATTGCATGGATCAGACTCCACATGCACACTTACCATAGAAATACATGTTATTTTGATAATATTTGTTTCCATATTTATCCTCGCCTATAAGCTCCCCAATTTTCAAGTCATCATTCCTGAAAATATTTCAACAGAACCAGAAAATTAAGACTAATATGTAAAGCCTAAAGACTTCTGTTACATAAGTTCAAAAACAGCCCATGCCAAATATGATCCAAAGAATCTAGCTTGAAAATTGACATAATTTTCTCACGTAAAATACGAATTCTGGGAGGGTCATAATGTGTTGGCAAGAAAGGCCAGATATTAACTGGAGACTCTTGATTTTGTTTGCAACGTACAGCTAATCATATATACATTGTATTTTTAGCCCAATACTAAGTCATGGATATGTACATGCAAGCTATGGTATGCATACTGCTTCACCCTGTACTGTATGCACTCTGACCACTTTCCAAACATCTTCGCATTCAACCTGGTCAGCTTACAATAATGTCAACTACATGTGAACAGTGTACGTGATGGGGTCTTACCTGTAATATTTGAAAAAGGACGCTCTGATTCCTCCGTTAAATTTTATGATTTGAAAAAGACGAGCGATCTTATCCAACCCGAAATAGTTCGCCATCTTGGCCACAGCCTGCGAAACATACTCGTGCGTAGCTCAAATGCGATTTTGGTGGACTCAAGTACAAATCGAAATTTGAGTTCAGTTCCATCATGGCGGCAAATTCCATGGAGGCTGTGCTCGCAGCTGCAGTTGCGGTTTTGGACGACAACGACGATGTGGAGTTTTTAATGCAATGCATGAAGAGGAGAAGACTAGATGATGATATCGTCCTAAGGGCGGCAGTTTCCAAAGGCATGAAAGTGGCGAGGGGGCACGAATTTCTGGATCAGCGCATTCCTCAGTTTTCAGACGTTGCATTCTACTCCCACTTCAGAATGAGCAGAACAACTATGGAGGTAATTTTGTACTTTCTACATGTATACTTACGATGAATATCTATTGTTTTGGTTCATATCCGAGCCTTGAGGATCGCATGGTTGTCACAGAGGATGTCAATTTGACATAGGCCTACACGTGCAATGGTTTCCATGTTTGTAGCACAAATCGACCAGATGACGTCATCTTTTGATCCCATTGATGTCAAACTGACAGCAGACCTATGAAATGACGTCATATTTGTAAGAAAAAGACGGAATTTATCATAACAATGCGCATGAATTGGATTTGATACAAGATGGTATCGTTCCATGGTATTTGTTCCTTGAACAATTACCTGTAATTACAATTTGTTTGACCATTTGGAATGGTTTGATTGATCACTAGGGCATATTTTATATATTATTGATCACTTGCTTATTTCCAATTTGTCACTTCTGCCAAGACCCATTTGTTTATAACAGCGTTGGGGGAAAAATCGTAATTTGCTTTATAGCATTTCCTTGTAAAGCAACCCATTTTTATAAAAACAATGTAAAAATTCAAAAATGTCAATTTTCAAATCTATTTTGTGTGTCATCAAATGTCATCATATTTATTTTTTTTTTTTTGCGAAGAATTATACGGCATGACATGTTTTACGAGTGGTCCATTATTTATAAGCAGTACAAAAAATGACGCCCTTTGGATGTAGCCTACTAGTTTGGTCTATATCTGCTACCTGGGTTGGCTCACTGACATTATGCAAATGATATGATATGATGTTTATTTGTCGCAACGATACAGATATGATAGGGCAGGTAACAGGCTAGCAGTAACATAGAAATGAGGGCGACAGGAGCCAATGCTGGGTGCTCGTATGTTTACAAATGCATGTAAACCCATGTTTTTGGCCCACTTTCCCACCCGTCATGTCACTTATGAAACGGGTTGGGTTTTTTAAATTCTGACATGTACTATAACATTTTTATACAACACGTTCTATTATCACATACAGTATTTGAAAAAATATACGAAATAAAACGCAGCATTTTTATTTTAAGGATTATTTAATGTTTGGAACCTTGTTGTTTCGTGCTAGGTCTGCTCCTTCGAAACCAATAAGCGCATACGCCGCATAGCTAAATTAAGTCGTGCGGGGCTGAGCAGGAAGTCTTCACTCATGCCCTGTGTGCATGCAGAATTCATGATTGAACAAATTTCATTAAGCTTTATTTGGTATTTGTAGATGGTAATTAAGGCGGTGGGCCCCCTCCTCACCGCTAACCACTTAGGCAGACCGACAATGGCCGTCCAAGACATTGTGCTGATAGGATTGTGGACCTTGGCAAGCGAGGAAGGCTTCCGGCAAATCAGCGATCGGTTTGGCGTGGCCATATCAACGGCGCATGACACCTTTTATGACTTCGTCCAATCTCTGAACAAACTCATGAAGGACTACATAACGTGGCCAACGAAGGCAAGAATGGAGGATATTGCGGCATCGTTTGAAAAACGGAATGGGTTCACTGGTGTCATGGGCGTTATCGATGGGTGTCAAATACCGTTAAAAAAACAACCAAAGGTCGAGGGCAGCCAACTGTACTTGAACAAGAAGAAATTCTACTCCATTAACCTGATGGCCGTCGTAGACGACACAATGGCATTCACAGACATCCATGTGGGGTGGCCAGGCTCCATACCTGATGGACGGGTTCATCAGAGTAGTCCGTTAAGCAATCTGCTGGATAACGGTGGGATCCCCACACATCTACACCTCATAGGAGATGCGGCATTTCCACTGTCAAATTCGCTGATGGTGCCATACAGAGATAACGAAGGTCTGACTCTTGCCCAACACAATTTCAACAAGCTTTTAGCCACGATGAAAAGGACCATCGATCGAGCTTTTGGCTTGCTGAAAGGCAAATTCCGCAAGATAAAGGTTGGGTTTCAACATTATTGTCCATTATCTGCTCAGTTCCGGTAACGGCAATTCCTCTGAGGAAGTCTGGGTAAGACCGATACTTAACCATTGCTTGGTTTGCAATTTCAGTTTGCACTGTACGTAAGGACACCAGAAAAGGCATCTGAAATTGCCTCGGCAGCTTGCGTCTTGCACAATATCTGCATTTCCCAAAAAGACTGGGAAGAAGAGGAAATTGAACTGGACGACGACGATGACGACGTTGACTATTTTGAAGACCACGATGTTGCCCCCACGTACGCCATAAGCAACACGAACGGGATAACCAAAAGAGACGTTCTAGCGGAATATTTACTGTAAGTCTATTCAAATAAACACACCCTCCCATGTATGTCTGGAAACATTTGTACCTAATACCAGTGTTTTTGGTCTTGGAATGGGCACAACTTCGCAGCACAGCAGTGAAGCGTGACAGTACACAGCTTCCTAAGAATTGGTCCCCTGATAGGCGACTTTACTGCCTTGCTGTGCAGTAGAACTTCAAACCTGACATTTCCTTTAATGTATAATATAATATATATATATATATAATATAATATAATAAGCGCACGGCTTGGATGGATCAATCGCAAACAGGCGATTGCATCCTATTGGTCATGGGCATACGTCACAGTCCGTTCTTTTGAGTGAAAATATTATAGTACTAAATCAACAAATTTAGAGTAATTTCGTACACAGATACAACTTTTAAATTGGAACTATCACTCTTAGCTTTACTAGTTTTCAGGATAATTTTAAATGTCCATGATGGAACAGTGCAAGGTCATGCCTGCCGACATCCATGGCTACCTCATTTATGCCATGCTACAGTGGAATTATAAATTGTTACCATATTTAATTTGAAGGGAAGGGGGCACTTTTTTTCACAAAATTATGTTCTCACTCTGTGTCCAGACATTTGAGACATCTTGTAGGTTTAAAACATCTTGTAGGCAGCTTATCTTTTCTGATAATAATCTTTTATTGAATTAGTACAAAAAATAATATCATCACAAATTACGCTTTCGAAAATTCTGCTATTGTGGCTGCAAGTGACAATATGGCTGCATTGCGCTCACTCATGTTGTTTGTAAAATCCTCGAGCCACCTCTCTTCTTCTTGATTTCTTTCTTCAATGTATGCTGTTAACCACCTTGGAGCTGCCATTGTTTGTTCTGTTGTACCATTTTTTCTTCGTTGGTACCGCTTTTGGGAGCGCCCTGCTATTTCTCCACATTTCCTCTTTTTTCCTTTTCTTGCCTGAAGATTAAAATAAGCGTATCACGGATACTTGCTTGTCTTCTAATATAAATGCCACGTCTATCATCAGGTATGACAACATGCATGCCACTGGGCAGTTGCTTGACAACATTGGATAAACCGTGCCAACAGCAAAGAAATAAAGACCAGCCTGATAACGCAGAAACAAATAACGGAGGTATTCAGCACAACAAAAAATTGTAAGTTATACTTACAATTTTGGTACTTTCTAAATCGTTGCTCACAGGAAGAGGGATATTTACTCGGGAGGTGCTCGAAGACGGCTTTGCATTTTCCTTCATTTTGTTCATTCGCCATCCTAAAATTCTCTCCATAGTTTCGAAATACGGCCACGATGACATGAGATCATCGCCGCTTTTTTTGAGCCTTTCGACAATAATCTTGTACCTTCAATGTCAATGATGAAAATTAGTAATATGTGGTGCCAATTTCAAGAATAACATATGTTTGTCCAGTGTGTTCGCACCTGTCTTTTAAGTTGGCCCACTTCTTACTGACTCCGAAATATGTTTCAGTATGGCCATGTTCTTCGAGGCGCTTTGATATGAGCTCCCAAGCGGCTTTCCGCTCAATCATGTCTCTCGTGTGGGGCGTGAACTCGGCCACAAGTGACAAGAGCAATTTGATTTTTGGATCGGACCATTTCCCTTGATCTGGAGAATTTAAATGAGCCGGGTATGCGATGAAACGTAAGAAAAGCACCCTCGTTCCAAATTGAACTTGTGGAATGGCGAAATGATTGCAAGTAATATCACACTGCCCGTAATGCTAACCCGCACTTCCAGACGAAGTATCAGCTTTGGAAGTGTCAACCTTTGAAGCATCAGCTTCTGACGTGTCAACTTCCCAAGTATCGGCCTTATTTGCGATTTCCACTTTAATGTCGGACTGCAGTCCATTTTCAATGCTTGCCTTCAAAAGCACCTTATTTAGAAAATCAGGATCTGAAACGATAAAAGGAGCAGTTCTGAAAAAAAATTGACAGAACAACAGGACGTTAGTTGCCCTGAGGATGGGTAGGACAGAGAGCAATAGAGCTCTATGCCTATGGGGACGTTAAAAAAAATTTTATTGCAAAATATTCAAAAATGAAGGCTTCTGATCCAAAGTCAATGGTTACTCATTTTACTTTGCCAGTATGTCATGTTAGGGGGGTGAGACAAATGATGTCATCATGGTCGTTTTATAAAATGACTTTTATTTGTGATAGTTTTGCAAAAAAAAACTTTTGTTTTGGAAATTTTTTTTTTTTTTTTTTTTTTTTGACGAAACCATCCATCCTCAAATTCTGATAATTATTCTGATGAATCTGACGAGGGATTACATAAAATATGGGAGTCTGGACTCTGGAAAGTCAGTGCATAAGGGCATGTAATGTACAATATCGCATGATCCTTGTATGCATGCATGTATGATATGGATATTTTATTTGTCGCATAAATGTAGGCCCTATAGAGTGATCAATATGGTCGTTGTCATGGTGATACCCAAGCAACTTTGGTCGAGTGAGACTCCCGCGCCAAAACCCAATCGAACATTTGACAACAGCTTGGTGCACATGCAAACAAAAGCATGAAGTCGTCCCTGCATCATCGCAGGAAATCCACACACCTGTCGTGCATCTGACGTGCTCTTCAGGAGTGAGTAAAATCCTACAAAATCCTCCATCGACGACCTCCGCCACGATTTTTCTAGGCGAATCTTGGCTCACTTGCTGCCCTGTCCGAACGTCGTCCGCCATTTTTAACCATCGAGAAATTACGAACAAGAATGCAAGAAGCTGATTTTCCGAAATGTCAGCAGCTAGACACGCGTATCTCGGCGCAGCACTGGCAATAGGCGAGGCTAAAGTGCAAAACGAAAGTTTTTGATTTGACTTTTCCACATTTGGAACGCGTCCAGAAAACTCGGAAACTTCTTGATCTCGAACGAAATATCCGGCATTTCCAACTTCGTCCTGCTCGGTAGTGGTGTGTCTATCTGTGGTTTGGTGGTTGATGCCGAAACCGAACAAGGTTTTTCATTGACAAGCGAATGGCGGGCCGTGTAGCCTCGAGTAGCAAGTGGAAGGGTGCGGTTTGCATGCCCGCTGGCATGGAAGATGATTCCGATTCAGACGATGCATTGCTCTCCTACTCCTACAAGAGCGAAAGCAAAACTCCAGAAGTTCAAGAAAAGCCGAATGTCGAGCCCGAATCCCGCCAAGAGAACGGGGGACACCAGCCGCAAAAGGTATGTGTAGAAATGTGCATTTGGTTGTGGGCAGTGGGCTGACAGGTCAAGGGTTGCAGAGCCCAGGGACATGTCACATCAATTTCTATTGATATTGTATTGAATATTGTAACGAGAAGTCTGCTACTGAGTGCTACCTAATTAGTTGACATGTTGGCAGCGCTGCCATGTGACAACCACCTTGCAGGCTCTTCTTGCAATTCTCCATAGTCGTATTTGCTAAACATAATGTATAGGCCTGTAAGTGTATGCATATCACTATAGGTCATGTATGTAAACCTGTTACAATCGTTTGATCAGCTGACTTGATTTGAGAATTAAATTGCTTGGGAATGGTCCGATTCAAGGCACCTCAAACCAAGCAGTCACTGCAAATGTATGATCATGGATGATAACAAGATGATAACAACTTGAGCAGAGGCTCTGTTTCTTGTACATGCATTTGTGGTAAATATAAAGCCAGATGCAGTCAGTGAAGCGACCACCGCCTCCAGATCACCAGGCGAATGTATGGAGCATTAGAGGAAATAATCAGGTTTTGATAGTCTCGGACCAAACACCCAAGGTCCTTGCTGCTTTTTTATGAGCACGGGATTCTGGGTGCTTTGAACCACCACCACGTAAACCGACATCTATAACGACTTGGTGCAAGCTAGTGAGTTGAAGCTTGCATGTTTGAGTGAGGTGACCAGAGGATCACCCATAAGTTACAATTCTTCAGTACGTGTACATGTAGGACTTACACATTATGATAAGATACCTGGCACTGCCAGGGGCAATCTTGGTGAGGTGTTTTGGCACCTTTGGCACATCCCTGCAAAATCGAAAGGGTCTAGCACTTGCGGTTTGGACTCGGGCTCCCCTTTAGATACATGTAGGGAATATGAATGAATCCTTTTTTAGTGGGAGGTTTTGGCACTGTATTACATTCATTCAAAATCTCAATATTGTACATGTACATTGTAGCTCTTATGATTTGGGCAGATGATGAGTCAGTGTGTGAGTGAGGACACTAGTTTTTATATAGGCCTATACATATACCAGTAGATATTTGAATACTCCTAACATGTTGTTCTGACTGTTCCAAAGAGGTGGCTGCCATCAGTAAGATTTTGAAAGTTTTTCAGATACGTAGAAATGCCTTTTCAGGGTCAAGAAAGGTAGGGGCCCCTCTGAAGATGGGCATCTTATATCAGCTTATTTTTCTTTGAAAAGATAGAAAAAAATGTTCTCAACTACCACCTTCCAACAGCGTTCACATAAATTCACTAGGCTTGCAAGGACCATTCAACTTCCTACCAATGTTAGCTGAATTACATCTGCACGCGATAATTCTTACCAAAAATATCCCACTTGTAGATAAATGGGTTGCACGTGTTCCACAGATTTAATCTGACAGTAGTGCAAATTCATAGCCTTTAGGTTTGCAGAGGTGCCAACCATTTGTTCACTCTGTTGCATTTCTTACATTGTCAGCTGCAAACTTGGCAAGCTGCTGACGGTGTGATGCTGAGCCTTAAAAGTATTGAACAGTTAGGATAACTATATCTAAGTTTCATAAATAAACCTACCGTTTTGGCCTCGTAAACATTGCCAAGACAGCCGTAAAAGTTTATGTAACTGCCAGTTTGCCAGTGCCATGACTTCTTTGCCTAGACGAATGAATATAATGCCTCGTTGGTATCTAAGCAGGCAGTGCTCGTTTGGTCTACCCCACAAATTGATCTGATGGTTGGATATATAATCATATAACATGCCAATGATGCTTTCGATTCAGTGGTAAAAAAGTTGATGATGACTCTTTACTTCAATAGTTATTGCAGTGAATTAGGGGCCAATTTAGGGCATATGACAGGGTTCCCACGACCTAAGAAAATCTGGAAAGTCAGGGAATTTAGGTATTCATGGAAAACGTCAGGGAATTTCTTATTCCGGTCATGAGATTTTTCTTCTATGTCAGATTTTTACTTTAAACTGGTCACCAAGTTGGGCTGTTTTGACCAATTATTCATTAAAATTCATCACTTATGACCTAGGTTTCATGAAAATCTATCTTATAAAAAATATTTTATTATTTTAGGAATTTTTGGTAGCAAATGCATGTAGGCTACTATATCAGGGTTCATCCGAACCTGGAAAGTCAGGAAGAGCAAAATGGTCAGGGAGAGTCAAGGAAAACTACGTTTTTTTGCTGTAAAGTCAGGGAAAATAACAGTTTTTTCAACAAAATAAAATTGAAAAATAAATTCCATCCCAAAAAA
>JAQFYZ010001494.1:0-23026 GCA_034695085.1 Cylindroiulus punctatus
TATTTCATCTGAATTCGGGGGACAACGAATACAGTTGCTAATGCATCTTAAAATAAGATGTTTTAGTTTGCAGTGTAACTTACATTAATAGCAGGTCCAGGCATTTGTCTGTTGATAACAGTGACTGATCTTTTCACCCCATTTGCGGGGATGCAGTTGATTTTGTAGCAATCAGTTATGTTGTATGGACAATTTCCACAGCTTAGGCCCATGGTTACAAAAACCTCCATAGTCCACTCGAAACGGCACACCCTTGGTGAGGATCCTGTACATTCTCTGTCACACTCATGTCCACCTTTACAAAACAAATTCGAAAATTATGCAATTCAATGAAATTCCAAAATATGCTCATGTTCATGCCTAATTTAAAAAAAATGTAAATGCTAATGTCACTAAACCAATTAGTTTTAGATGCTAGTGTGAGTTTGCTTTTTTGCAATAATCTTACCTGATGCTAATGCGGCTATGGCATAAAGTGAAACTATGGTGAGACCCCACCGTGTAGGCTGTGTCTTTCCGAACGTTATCATTTTGATTGTGGAAACATATCACCCATCGGCATATTTATACTGTAATGCCGCATAAATGCATTCGTAATAAAACCATCATTTATTTCGTTTAGCTATGCTGACAAAGAAAACGTCAATTTAATGTAAGGTATGGTTTGTGTACCACGTGACCGACCACATGGCGTTTATCACAACCTTGAAGTGTTGAAAATGATGGTGCTTGAGCAATGAATTCCAGAGCCCAATTTTCATACATTAAAGTTCGTACCTATTGACTCATTAATAACACCTGTTTCGACAATTTGCACAGGTGAAATGGTTACCCAATTAATGCAGCTTCATAGAAGTGAAAGCCGTTGACTTAAAATCAACATGGATTCGAGGTTCCTCAACGTTTAATAAACATAAACCTAAACAAACACACGTGGATCCTGGTGCTGTTTTGCAATGGAAATATGACATGGCCTTAAAATGTCATAGGGTTTGCACAAGGAAAGTTATTGTACACAAGTACTTCCATGCCATTAGTGTGTCTAGCCTGGAAAACCCAGAGCGTTAAGTGATGAATGATGCGTGTTTTCTAAGCTTATGACAATTGTTGTTTATCATGAATATGAAACTAAATGCTGTCTTTAAAACAAGTTTGCTGATATAAAGGACCGTTAGATGTTTCACTGCAATCGAACTTGACCTCATCAACCCTTGCTGTTATTGGCTCAACAAGAACTTCATATTAGGGCAATAAAGCGCAGCTTTGAGTAATTGTAACTGCAACAAGTTCATGATAATCAAAACCTTTCGATATTCATCGGGATGTTGACCCTTTTTCATGACACATGATAAAGAGATAGGATGTTATAAACATTCTTTTGAATTTGTTTACAACATCCAATAAAAACCATTTTTACTCAACTCCAGTGAATCAATGAACCTGTAATTCTGCGCTTGTGATAAGTCATCATGAATCTACATTACAAATCCTTTAAATCGGTAGTTAAAATCATCCATACCAACATAAAACGTTGAATTTTTTTTTTAAAAAAAAGTTTCTACCGGGAAAATAAGTACAGATTTGGAAAACCGCAACTTTATGGCAAACATGACATTTGCCTACAAAAATATATAGTATTACTTAATGGAGCTGTCCACATTGCGTAAAGCAGATTAGGCACGTAGCTGTAATGTTGATTGGTAATCATACTTGTTGTTCATTGACATTTCTGCAAAACAAAACCAAGGACACCAAAATGGGGAACACCCATCACGTCGTTATACACTAACATACATATGTATAACTTCTCCGAAAATCCAAGTGTTTGAGTAGATGCAAATAGGTTTTTTATGCGCATTTAATTGACTTAATTTTAAACCATTGCAATCACGCTACACTGTGATATACAATTGTAGTAGCACATCCATAAGAACGCTTCTTTCACTTGTACTGGAAGTGTTTTTCACTTTTTTTGTGAAATACTCATAACTAAACATTTCTTGCAATTTTCATTATCAATATGCAACTTGAGGGGGTCCACCTCACTGATCTCATTATATACATGTACATGTGATGCCAGGTGCTGGTGGCAAAAACATGGTGTATTTTATACAAGAATAAAACAAGAGCATGTCAATAGGTCACGTTAAGGTTGATCTATATATTGATTTGTTAAATCAGGGAAATCAAAGTCAGGTCGACCACATAGGTAAAGCATTGCTGTTTTTCACGAAAATGTTCAAGTTTTTTTCGATTTCTGAAAAAGTTAATTTTCTGGCACTCAAGCCGTTGTGTCGTGGCCCTTCACTTACTGTTGATATTTGAACGAAATAATGTTTAATCACATATCCATATACTGTAAGTTAATCCATCCAGTTGAATCCATCCTATAGGCCTACAGCCATTAAAGTTTTATTTACTTGTTTAAAAAGTACTAACGTTAGTCATAGCTACTTTATTATATCCATTAGAATTGTGGAAAATGCCCAGGACATTTTTAGAGAAATTAAAAAAGAAGCTGTTATTATTGTAAAACTAGCTGAAAGTCACCGCATGGTCATTCGGAAGGATTAGATTCAAGTCGCTGAGTGTTAGTGCCTGGGGACGGAATTAGAAATGTCTAAATTAGCACATATCACTTAAAAAACGTAAAAAATATTTCAATGCCTTGTCAGGCACTATTTATAGTGTTAATTAATTAAAGAAGCCATCACTTTGCGTTTGAAAATTAAGGATAACATTTAGGCCTACCTTATTGGCTGCATCATAATTAATGCTGCCCGCAATAACAGGGGCACCATCGGCAGTGACTGTTGTAGGTTCATCATCCACTCCAAAGATTTTGATTGTGTTTAATGGTGCTCCCATGTCACCGCCACCAGTTGCTGTAGCATGAATGTTGAGAGTACCCTGCATAAAATGTTTACGAAAAAAATGAAAATCATCTTCTGAAAACACTAATTGAATAACAATGTAATTGGTCCAACAAAAGATTTCCGGGGCTACACGGCCATACAATGTAAATGCAAATGAAAGAAATTTTCATGAAAATGTCAACATTTCAATTGCTAACCCTTATGATCAAGGAGGTTCATTTAGCGGCTGTTTAGCCCCTGTTTAGCTTCCTTAGATGGGGAATAAAAAATTTTAAGGTTTGGGCTCGGTATTGGCCAATGTGAGCGAGTTTTTATGTAAATTTAATAAGAAGCTTGCAAGGCATTGGTAAAGGTATAAATCATCAATTCATATTTGTTTTTATACGTAAATTGAGGAAACAATCATATCATATTTGAGCCTTTGGCCCCCAAATCCTTAAGACTATTTTATATATGTGAAGGATTGGGAGGGTTATTTTTAAGTAAATAAAATAGGACGTATAATAATGAATAATGAAATTCTTCACACACAAAATTATATATAGAACATGTACCTCTGCCACAGAGAAAGTCAGTAAATTGAATGCCCCTGAAACGTCTGTGTCCAGAGTTTCTCCATCATCCCAGAATTGGTAGCCACTGGCAGCTCCATTGGCATCAAGGGCCACCAAAAGCCCGAATGGATTCTGCCGACTGCGAAGTTTTATATGATTATGAATTTAGTTTTGTCCAAATTTAAAAACAAATTGCATACCTTAAATCAGTTGTAACACTGGGATCTTGTGTTGGCAAGATGTAGCCTCCACGGATATGCAATGGGATGTTATCATCCAAGTCAGCATCAACGACAACAGTGGTTCCAACTTCTGAAACTTGAGCACCCTATGTAATAGCAAATATTACATACTTGATTTGATACAATATTGCAACATGATTTGAATCGCTTTTTTAACTAAATAATACATTAGTCAAAAAGCTAATTTATATATTATAAACTTCAATTGACTACATGGTTTTGGCTTTTACTATGCTTGATGATCCAACTTACCGTGTAATAATTATACCATCTTGTGTCGGGGAAGTATATGCTCACATTAACTTCTTTTTCATGAACCACTGGCGAGATATAAAGAGCAGGTCCCCACAAAAATTGAAAATCGATGCCATAGGTGTTAGCGTCAGATGGAAATCTACCAAAAGATAATAATGTAAAAGAAGTAAAAGTAAAAGAAGTAATTACATTAAAAGATAAATGCTTGTTCAAACTTACTCATGCACGAGAGGCCTGGCAACAGTTCCTCCAGATATATGAGAATCGTGTAATAATGTGTAGAGATAAGGCAGAAGTCGATATCTTTCATTAAGAGCAGCTTTCGTGGCGTTGACTACTTCTGGTCCAAGTGATGGAGGGTCTTGATCCTAATTTAAATGTAACTTTTGTAACAATACACCTCAATTTAAAATTTTCAAAAACTGTGACGAATCAGAAATTGTGACTGATGTTAACGTGAAAGATGTTTTCCAAAAGTCTAAACGAAGGAAATACTGCAGAAACTTTTTTTTGAACAATTAGAGAAAACAATTTAAATTGAGGAAGTTATTTGGTAATGCATTGTATTAGTAACATAGTCTCTGCATTAGACGAAATTGCAGAAAGGCTTTGACAATGTCATCAGCATTAAAAAACCATTAACTTACATTTTCGCAATACTGGTTCGCAAAACATACATGTAAGTTAATATGTGATGGTTTATGGTCATTTTTCGATTCCCCCACCTTATAATATAGAGAGGCCATCACTTTTAAATTAACAGAGAATGTTTTGAAAGCTGAGCAAACCTGGTGGATTTTATGGAAGCAATTCCGAAAAATCGGATTTGTACCGTCATTTTCTACCCAAAATCTTGATGCAAAAAGTGACTTCTCATTAGGCTGACCCAAGCACCTCCGCCCCTTGACTGTAAAGAATTTTGTTTGCAAAACCATTGCAAATTGTGGATTTTATCCTAATGTTTTATGAAATAGCAAAGATGACTTCAATTTTGAAAACCCTCCACTCAGTTCAGTCATAAATAGTTAATGTTTGACTGACCGATCCTAAGGTGGTGACATCATTCCTGAACGACTTTAAATTGCAAAACTGAGAAAAACGATTGTTAGAAATATTTGAAAAACAGATGTTGACTTACCCGTATGCCCTCATTGTGGTTTCTACAGTATGGATAGAAGGCGCCAAGCTGTTGCCAGCGAATGCAAAGTTCCACCCATGTATTTTCGCTGAAACCACAAATGTCAGCCCCGACCTGTCAAACCAAATTTCAATTATTTTTGAAATTTAATGTCCTCAAAATTCGATGATGACACTGCTTACCACTGGAATTCCAAATAGGTTGAATTCCAAGATGGCTATTGAGAAATAGTGTAAGTCTCCTAAACTTGCAATGTAGTCTGTGTGAATGAAATAGTATCACTGAGCTTGAGTACCTGGAATCGAGTCCCTCATTTCTTTGAAGCTGCTGTGGTTGTCACCCGTCCAATGGGCTGTGTACCTCCCGGAAGTTGAGAAAGTAGACCTCGAGAAGATGTTTGGTCGTTTCCCAGGAAAAACTGCTTGAAGAGCCCTTTGGAAATAAATACATCTAGTTTTACACTCACAGTAGTACATGTGGTTCTTCCAGAGATGTGGAAACATGAAAAAATTATCAGAAATGATTTCAGTGGTTATTTGAAAAGTAATTGCTCACGCATAGGTTGATTGGACCTCGTAATACGAATATAAGTTGTGTACATTATAATGAAGACCTGCTGCTAGCTGTGCATCCATGCAAAGCGTTTTGAAATAAAGCCCATCATGGACGCCTTCAGCATCTGTGGAACAAATTAATAAATTGAAAATTTTAGACCTAACCAGTTGATGCCACTGTACTTTTAAATGCGTTAATTCGTAACATAACATAACCACATTGTTAATTAATAAACGTTTTCTGGCGTTTTAAATGCGCTGTTAAAAAACGGCACAATGAAAATCAACTGCACAATGCTATGTAAGCTTATAGAACAAAAACGTTAGGGCTATTTACAACACAAATTGCTGTTACTGGGTTGATATCGAGTTGTGACCAGAATCCACTAATAAATATGTTAAGCTAACCGAACACTCTGGCGTATAAGTTGGGAAAACTGTTTGGCTATTTATTAACAAAAAATATCTCTGTAAAACCATTTGCATCACGTTGTTCTGTGATACTACTTTAATTATTTCACCGTCTTATATAGTTTGGTGCAATAGCTGATATAGGATTTTATGTTTAATAGGGCAGGGATGTAACCAGAATGGACCAGAAGGTCGAAGCCCCCTTTCGAGTACTGCGACATGTGAACTTCATCTAATGGTGAAATTAAGCCCTTGTATAAGTTCATCGTGTTTATATTACTGATTGAGTATTCTCAAAATAGCTAGTATCGATAGTTTGTTGGTGAGAAATAAATATGAAAAAATGAATTAAACTTACGTGTGGTATAAGGCGGATAGTTATAGCTGTTGTTGGCACAGCCAGTTAGTGAACCCGCTACAAAATTCGACGGTTCGTTCATGTCCTGATAAAGAGAAGAACGAGTTTACATGAAGTCATTGTAGTGTGCATGTCGTACAGGTAATTAATTATAGCAATTAATAATAAGCATAGTAATAACTGTAACAATTAATAACAATAACATACGTTCCAAATGCCGTCAAATTTAACTCCAATATCGTTGTAGAACTTCAAATGCTGAGTCGCCCAATAAGATGAAGCGCCTGGATTGCTAAAATCAGGGAAATACGAATCGCCAGGCCAAACCTTTAAACAAGATAAAACAAGACTGACATTTTAACTCAACGCGTACATTTCATCATAATTTACTAGGCGAATAATGAGGTAAAACATTGCCATAATTTAGCAATGAATTAAATTCGGGACATTACGTAAACGGCGTTGTCCAAGTCTTAATCCCTTTAATCCATTGG
Source organism: Cylindroiulus punctatus (assembly GCA_034695085.1). NCBI lineage: Eukaryota > Metazoa > Arthropoda > Diplopoda > Julida > Julidae > Cylindroiulus > Cylindroiulus punctatus. The sequence continues at coordinate 6,883 of JAQFYZ010001494.1, forward strand.
ATAACCTCCTAACAACACACTGTAGAGGTTGGACACCATAATGGAAACTCTTGTAACAGATACTGTATACAGCATTTTGGATGCATTTATATTTGAAATATATTTGTCTTTTGCACAAAAATGACGTGCCCTAACAATATGATAAGTTTAAACTAACATATTTGTTGAGTCAACTGCCCCCAAACAGTTAGGCAACCACTGTCAGCCATTAGGATAAATCTGGTGTATTTAAATCTATGCAGTGAGTGGACAATTACGATACGTTCCACCCACATGTATTTCCTGATGACATATTGTGGAGTGTGAAATAGTTAGGTCATGTTAAGAAATTCAAGTGACATACCTGACCCTCTAGGATGCTGCCATCAGCAGCTTTCACGAAGATATCAGCAGCCAAACCATCATCCAGTGCGGGATAATTTCCAACAAGACTGACATTGCTGCCAATAGCACAGTCCTATAACCATGTCACAAATACATGTATAGTGAGACCGTATCTGTACTTTATCACAATCAATGTTGTAACGCCACCTGATCATATTTACCACAATGGGTATGTATCGTTGTCCATTAGCGTGAAGTTCGTCAACAAAAGCAGCCATGTCTGCAAATCCATTGGGGTTAATGGTGAAATCCAACCAGTTGTCATATGCGTCAATATCGCAGATTTGTACATCCTAAAATGGTCCATATCAAAGTTAAAATGAATCCCATGTAAATCTCCATTTCAAAGGTCTACTGTATTTATTTGGATTTAGTATCGAAACTAGTTTCTACTTTGAAGGTTTCGATACATGTTACCAGTTAGTTTTCCAATTAAGAATGCAAATTTAAAGCAACTAGGAAGATTGTAATTTTGCTATGGAATGTTTCTATATGTGTGAGATGCACTTTGTGAGATGCACTATCAGGGTATAAGCAGGGTATATTTCAAATATATATATTGATAGGTGCTGTGCATTTTCAAGCTTGGATTCATTTACGAGCTCGTATAGCAAATGTTTACAATTTCTGTCTTAACAGTATTTGAAATGTGTACATGATAACTCACGTATGGAATTTCATTATCCCTCATACTTTGAGCAATTTGCCTGACTTCATCGGTGCTGTTGTAGTGATATCGACTCAAATGGAACCCCAGGAACCAGTAAGATGGTAAGGTTGGAAATCCGATTACCTAGCAAAACCGCAAGAAATGCATGTGATAGGTCCATTCACCCTTTGCTAAAGTCAGCTTAAACATTTCAATCACAAAAGGATGCATACCGAATGGTGCTGTTTAACAACATCCTCCGGTGTTGGTCCTACATAAATATAGAAATCCAAAACTCCTCCAATTGTACGAAACGTGATAGCGGGAGCTGGTTGCAACGCATATTCTATGTACAGGAAAAGTTATTTTACAAGACAATGACTTTTGAAGTAACATTTCCATTGTTACTCTCCATTATCGCTTTTGCCATACTTTGGAAACGACTTTGTAAAATCAAGAAAATCAAAGCCAAGTTGACCACGTACCTTGGGCATTGCTGTTGTACAAGAACACACCATTGGCATTTCCGGATGCATCTTCAATGTTTAAGTAAAATGGCTGACTGCCATACAGATTGCCATTGTCCTGTACAAGAAAATACTCGAATGAGAATACAAATTCTGATGCATTTTTGTTTTATTGCGATAAAGTAGTTACGATTAAGCTTTTAATAATTTACTTTTTAGCAGTTCTCAGTACGGCCGGTCGTTTTTCTTAGAAGTTTTTTTTATGTTTAGAAAGAGGACATGAATTCAGATAACATTATGGAGTGCTAATTGCGGTTATACCATTGCTAAAAGTGCTTTCTTTGTAGTTTGTTAACCCAATATGACCATATTGAAAGCTGCTTAGTTCAAAAAAAAAAAAATCAGATAATTCAAATTTGTATGTAATATGATTGCTTGTATCATGTCCCACCCTGTAAACGAAATTACCGGAATTAATGTCATGGCTGAATATCTTGTTTTCAATTCAGATATACGGAAATGGATACACGGATGTAAATTGGTTTGAAAGTAGGGTAGAGTAGGGATATTTTAATGTTGGTTAATTTCCTTATGTGCCAAACACCAACGCCAGGGACGGACCACTAACACGTATCATATGCATATCATAAGTTTAATTAAAATTTCATTTATTACTTTCAAAACATCTCAATTTTCATTTTTAATAATTAAAAATAATAATATAATAAAATCGATTAAAAAAATACTACATGCATCACGATAAAGCTTTGTAGCTGATGACAACGATATCTTAAAAAAAAGCTGGAAAAACATAAAAAAGCCCCATGTAACTTACATTCGGTCCATTGTCAAGGTTAAAAGCAACCCATGTTCTCCAATTCATGTCATGGTCATAGTGGCCATGGCGCTGCTCACCAAACCCATAGACCGTGGATGAAGGTAATGTGATTGTGGTTTGCAAAAACTGATCAGCAAATATAAATCCTGAATTATTGGTGTTAAAACTGTGTAAAAATGACAAGACATGCGTCAATTCCGTGTTGGCATTCTCAATAAAAATGCTTGCAACTGAGCGTACATTACGGTTCCTGTGGATTTTCTTGTGACTACGACTCCAAATTGAGGGTCATTAACATAGGTCACTTCATAATCCGTGTTGGTTGGCTTTGATGTGGGTTGGAAGGCCAGTGGGATTGGAACTTCATATCTTGCGTTATTTGGATCATCAAACTTAAGTAAAGAAAATATGAAGTGCATTGGTGATAATGATTCCTATACGTTGGTTACCTCTAATTAAGTGCCATAGATTAAAATTAGGGTTCACCCCAATCTCGAAAGTTGGACAGTGTGGCATTCACTAGCTACCAAAGGGAGAAACTCTTAGTCGAGCAATTTTTGTCTAAATGGGCAAAAGTCAATTTTCCAGTAGAAATAACTTTCAATCTATCAGAGCGTTGGCCTAATTACTTGTATGGTAAGTTTGATTTTGTTATAAAATCGGGTGTAGACAGTCACTGTCTTACCAACTGTGCATGCACAAACATGAGTATACGTAAGATTATCGGATTGAAATGATAAAGTTTATGACGGACTGTAAAACTCTTTGCAGTTGCTTCAGAATACTGAAGGTATTTGTACCCACCTTGATTCTCACGATTTTTTCAGACCAATATTCTACCACAAGGCGAATGTTATCAATGTCGCCACCATAGTAGGATACCTGGTCAGCTTTTCTGCCAAGATTCAGAGTAAATCCCAGAGCAGTGTCCACTGGATCACCACTGGTCTGGTATCCGTAGCCATTGGGTACAAGACACTGAGGAGCTTTTATGCTGGGGTCAGGATTTTCTTGCCATACACAGCTAAACATGGAAACAGAACTTTAGATTACAAGAATCTGAATCTGAATCCAAGTTAAAGTGATGTAATGAAGTCGTTATAACTCAATATATGAAATGTACTTATGTCCTTTGCAAAATCACTACCCAGAACATTTCAGATGTACTTATACAGTATAAAACTACTTAAGGAAAATTGCATTTTTGTAATTTGTAATTATTACTCCTCACCTCCTAGCAAGACATGCATCTTCAGTTGCGTCAGATTCTGGGTGGCAGTCGATTAATACCTCCTCAGCTTTAACATTCATAACCCAAGAATTGGGTACTATTAGCCCTATGCTCGACAACAGCACTAGGACAGCCAAAGAATTCATTGCAGCAGAGGCTTAGTGAAACAATTGGAAGTCTTTGCAAACTATTTATACCAGACAACAATTGCGATTAAGCTAGTGATACGAAGATTATCATCAAATTATCGACGTTGACTGCCATTTGATACATGACGCTCACTTCGATACTCGTGTATATAACCTGCATGCGATTTGTAAGTCATTCAAAAACATCATACAAATTCTTTACACTTTATTATTTATCATCCAATGTGGATAAGTCGAAAATTATACTAAAACGAATTTATTCAAGCTACTCCCTCTATCCTGGCGAAAAATTGCATATTGCCATTTGTCACATAGGATGGGCAGGACCGATAGTGTACATAAGTGTTTGATAACGTTGAATGAAGTCACAAAATGCATGCCGATGCAAAAGCCATACTCTCAAGTATCAATTTTGTCGATGAAGTATTATTTATCAATGTTTGTTCAGATCTTGGCGATACCAAAACTACTAACGCTTTAAAGTTGAAGTGGTTAGTTTATTTGGTTCAACAAATCAGGATCAAGACTCGTGCAATTGTCGAAAGCGTGCTCTCACGTTTCAACTCGCCTCCAACAGAACCTCGATCGACAAAAGTTGACTGGTGAGAATGTGCCTTAATGATTTCGAGAATACAAATTTAATAAATACAACTTTTGAATGTCAACCTTTTATTGTGAACATTGAATCGTACAATATGTTGGGATGGCTGCATTAGATGCAAAGTAGCAAACATGTTGATGCTGAGATAAAACTTATCAAAATCGTTGCAAATGATACATTGGTGTAAATTCATATACATGTATATTCCTGGATGCTTGGAACAATAAAAGCAGTTTGAGAGAAATCAAACTAAATTTCGAATCAATTACAGCTAAATGAAAAATGAACTTGCTGTCATTACTGTAAATCTAGTTGAAAGTCACTGCGTGGTCATTTGGAAGGCTGAGGTTCAAGTCACTAATTGTTAATGCCTGCAGACAGAATAAGAAATGACTTAGTTCAAAAACGTAAAAATGATTTCACATGTCTTGCTCAAGCACTATTCGGTACTTATCAATTAAGTGTAACTTTTGGGCGTACCTTATTGGATGCATCATAAGTAACACTGCCCGCATTAACAGGGGCACCATCGGCAGTAACTGTTGTAGGTTCATCTTCCACTCCATAGATTTTGATTGTGTTTAATGGTGCTCCCATGTCACCGCCACCAGTTGCTGTAGCATGAATATTGACAGTACCCTACAAATATGCAAAAAAATAATTATTTTCCGATGAGACTAATTTACTGATGATGTAATTTGTTTAACAAATTATATTTCCAAAGCAGTCCTTTTCCAAATGCAGATGGTATGCATATCTTTGATTTAAATTGATTATAACATAGAAAACATGTGTTTGAAAACGTTTGTCTAACCATTTAACTAGGGAAAGTACGGGGTAATACATAACCATACCAGTACATGTCGATGAAAGATACTCTTATTAAAAGTGTTAAGATGTAGTGCATTTGATAAGAAATTGACAATGTGTAAAAACTGGTAAATTCATAAATTCTCATTCGTTTTTCCTTGAAATTCATTAAGACACATTATATGATTAAATGAGAGATTGTTTTTAAATAAATCAATGGGACACACCATAATACAGCTGTATATAATAAGATTATCAAAAAATGAAAACTACCTCTGCAACAGAAAACGTCAGTAAATTGAAAATCCCTGAAACATCTGTGTCCAGAGTTTCTCCATCATCCCAGAACTGGTAGCCACTGGCAGCTCCATTGGCATCAAGGGCCACCAAAAGCCCGAATGGATTCTGTCGACTAAGAATGTAATATAATTAGGAATGTAGATTTTGTCAAAATTGATGAACGAAAAGTATACCTTAAATCAGTAGTAACACTGGGATCTTGGGTTGGCAATATGTAGCCTCCACGGACATGCAACGGGATGTTATCATCCAAGTCAGCATCAACAACAACAGTGGTTCCAACATCTGAAACTTGAGCCCCCTATGTAATAGCAAATATTACATACTTGATTTGATACAATATTGCGACGTGATTTAAATCACATTTTTAATTAAAATTATACATTAGTCAAAAAGCTGATTATTATAAACTCCAACTGACTACATATATAGTTATTTGGCTTTTAATATGTTTGATCATCCAACTTACCGTGTAATAATTATACCATCTTGTGTCGGGGAAGTATATGCTCACATTAACTTCTCCTTCATGAACCACTGGCGAAATATAGAGAGCTGGTCCCCACAAAAATTGAAAATCGATGGCATAGGTGTTAGCGTCAGTTGGGAATCTATCAAAATAAAATTCAAGTATATTCGAAGTAAATTGAAGAAACAGAAGAAGAAAATTGTTGATCAAATTTACTCATGCACGAGGGGCCTGGCAACAGTTCCCCCGGATATATGGGCATCGTGCAATAATGTGTATAAGTAAGGCAGAAGTCGATATCTTTCAGTAAGAGCAGCTTTCGTGGCGTTTACAACTTCTGGTCCAAGAGATGGAGGGTCTTGAGCCTAATTTGATTCGTAATTAACGGAACATCTCTGTTAAAATCACTTAAAAAACTATCAGCAATTGTGACATTGAACGTTACATGTCTTCTGCAAGATAATTGCAAAGGAATAGTGGGAAAAAGTGTAAAGTGTCTGAATGAAATTTAATTTTAGCAATAATGATACATGTACAACTTGTATGCAAAATTTAATATATCATAGTTTATGGACGTTCTTGGATTCCTCCACATAATTTAGGCAATCACCGATCGACCCAAACAATTTCGAATCAATCGAAAAGGTATGAGAAATTGGGTAAACCCAGCGAATTCTATTGACAGTAGTCCGAAAAAACGAATGTAGGCGAAATTGACCTTGATGCTATTTAATCAAAAAAAGTATTTAAAAAAATAACTCCTCGTTCGCTCGTCGGCTCACCCCACCCCTTCATTCCCATCACCAAGTATAAGAATTTTTTTGCAAAACTCACAAATGATGGATTATTTACTCAATTTTAGATAAAAATGACTTCATTTCGCCAACCAACATTCTCAGTCATTAGCCAGCATTTGGCTGATGGCATCATTCCTGAACGTCACCAAATTGCCAAACTGAACAAACACAATTAATGTTGTCATGAATATTTGAAAAACATGTTGACTTGCCCGAGCGCCAGTGTTATGGTTTCTACAGTATGGATAGAAAGCGCCAAGCTGTTGCCATCGGATGCAAAGTTCCACCCATGTATTACCACCGAAACCGCAAATGTCCGCCCCGACCTGCCAAACCAAATCTCAGATTATTTTTGAAATTTAATTTGTCAAAAGTCTGTGCTGACACTGCTTACCACTGGAATTCCAAATAAGTTGAATTCCAAGATGGCTGGTGAAAAATAGTGTTAGTCTCCTAAAGTTGTAATGTAGTCTGTGTGAATGAAATAGCATCACTGAGCTTGAGTACCTGGAATTGAGTCTCTCAAGTGTTTAAAGTTGCTTTCGTTGTCACCCGTCCAATGGGCTGTGTACCTTCCGGAAGTTGGGAAAGTAGACCTGGAGAAGATGTTTGGTCGTTTCCCTGGAAAAACTGCTTGAAGAGCGCTTTGGAAATAAAATACATGTATTAACGTGAGTGTAAAATTGTGCATGCAGAACTTTTAGATACGAAAACGTAAACATTTTATCGGAAATGAGAAAAATAAATTGCTCACGCATAGGTTGATTGGGCCTCATAATACGAATATAAATTGTGTACATTATAGTGAACGCCTGCTGATTGCTGTGCATCCATGCAAATTGTGTGGTAATAAAGCCCACTACGGGCACCTTTAGCATCTGTGGAGCAAAATTAATAAATGGAGAATTTAGAGAAACCCAAGTGATGCCGACTCGTTGTAAATTCAAATGTGTTAAATCGTATTATTACATAACCACGTCACTGTTTTATAAACGTTTTCTGACGTTTAGAATGCATTGTTAAGGAATTTGTTAATCAACTGCATAATGCTATGTTACATGTAGTTTACAGAACAAAAACCACATTTTAAGTTAACAGAATTCACGTTGACTTAGATAAATACTGACATGCTCTCGTTTTTGGCATTTAACACCAGTTATATTGTCCATTTGATTTCACCATTTTTAGGTCGATCATGCAAGGACTGATCCAGGTATTTTAATTAGGTTGGATTGAGTAGGGATTTAACCAGGATGGACTTGATTGTAAAAATCCTTTACACTTCATCAAATGATGCGATTTAGCCAGTGACTAATTTCGTCTTTTTTATTACTCCTCATTCAGTACTCTCAAAAAGCTAGTTTTGCGGGCTTTTTGGTGGGAACACAATAAAAAAACTTACGTGTTGTATAAGGAGGGTAATTATAGCTGTTGTTGGCACAACCAGTTGTTGAACCGTCTACAAAATCTGACGGTTCGTTCATGTCCTGATTAAGAATCAAAAACAAAATGATTTCAAGTGTGCATTCGTTGCAATGTGCATACCGTACAGACATGATGACAATCAGTAATAATTCATAATAGTTGGTAATAACAACATACATTCCAAATACCGTCAAATTTAACTCCAATATCGTTGTAGAACTTCAAATGCTGAGTCGCCCAATAGGAAGGAGCGCCTGGATTGCTAAAATCAGGGAAATACGAAACGCCGGGCCAAACCTGTGTAACACATACATCATAGTTTACAAAGGCGTATAATGAGGTGATAATCTGCCATAATTAATGTACCAACTAAAATAGGGCAGTGCATAGACGACGCCCATCGAAATGTCCAATTTTTGGCCCCTTCTAATCCATTTTCGTTCGAACTAGATAACCTTCTGCATAACATATTTTTGCTGCATTCATAGCTCAAATCTACAGTAATTTTCTAGGTTACAAGAATGACGTACACATGTCGTGACAGTATCAAAACCTAACTAACCTAACAAAGATTGTAAGCGTCAACTGCCCCTGCATCCTATTTTGCTGGTGACATATTGTGGTATGAAATAGTTAGGTCATGGTAAAAAGGCATTCGAGTGATCATTAGAAAGTCTCACAATATCCCATCTCAGACGTAGTTTATGCACGGCTCCTTGACCTAAGGATATATGCACATTAGAATTGGCTTGATATCATACCTGACCCTCTAGGTTGCTACCATCAGCAGCTTTCACGAAAACATCAGCCGCCAAACCGTCATCCAGTGCAGGATAATTTCCAACCAAACTAATATTGCTACCAATAGCGCAGTCCTATAAGCCATGTTACAATTAAATGCAGTATAGATGTTGCGTACCGTTACCTAACAATAACTGTCAGTGTTTTGACACCACCAATCATAATTACCACAATGGGTATGTATCGTTGTCCATTGGCGTGAAGTTCATCAACAAAAGCAGCCATGTCAGCGAATCCATTAGGATTTATGGTAAAGTCCAAAAGGTTTTCATAAGCGTCAATATCGCAGATTTGAACATCCTGAAATTATCATGCAGTTTCAAAGTTATAAAAAATCCGATGTATAAACCACCGTTAATACGTTCATTAATTATTCCCTAAGTTCACCAGTTGTGCTAAAGCCTGAATATGCAATAGATGTGTCTGTCAATTTTTTTTCAAGGAGTGAGTTTTTTTATTTGGAAATGACATCTGATGACAGGGGGAGTAGCCATCATTTTTTAAAACCAAAAGATGTCAAAATCCATCAGGTTATCCAGTTTTGCAGAAACAAACTAATTATAAAAATCGAGTTTAATTTAGCTGACCTAACCACCAGGCAATCACTGCCAGCCTTCGAGCCGTTAGGAGAAGCCCACTTACTCTTGATGTTTATGCATTACCAGGGCATGAACAAGGTACAGTTCGAAGTACACCCAAGTGATTTACATTGATTGTTGCTGTACATATGGAAGCTGGTATTCACGTACAGCAGATGATTACTATTTCTATCTCCCACGAACATTTACTTGAAATCTGAATATGAACACTTACGTATGGAATTTCATTATCCCTCATACTCTGAGCAACTTGTCTAATTTCATCGGTGCTCTTGTAGCCATATCGACTCAAATGGAACCCCAAGAACCAGTAAGATGGCAAGGTTGGAAATCCGATTACCTAGCAAAACCGCAAGAAGTGCATGACAATTAACCTTTTGCTAAATTCAGCTTAAACATTTCAAGCTCAAAAAGTTGCATACCGAATGATGCTGTTTAACAACATCTTCCGGTGTTTGTCCAACACAAATATAGAAATCCAAAACTCCTCCAATTGCACGAAACGTGATAGCGGGAGCTGGTTGCAACGCATATTCTATGTACAGGAAAAGTAATTTTACACCACGATAACACATGAACCACCATTATCATTTTTTCCATATTTTGCCATTTTTTAAAAATGTTGTACAAAATATTTTTGGAAAAACAAGAAAATCAAAGCAGATCGACCACATACCTTGGGCATTGCTGTTATACAATAACACACCATTGGAATTTCCGGCTGCATCTTCAATGTTTAAGTAAAATGGCTGACTGCCATACAGATTGCCATTGTCCTTCAAAAGAATGTACTCGAATGAGCATTTAAATTCCCTTTGCATTATTGTCATATTATGATTAACTAATTCTCATGCTTCTAATAATCTTAATAATCTCTTCTTAGTACTGTCGGTCAATTTCAATAATGTCAGTACTGCATATATCATATGAACGTCATATTTTTAATTGATATGTATTCGATTTGAAGACATTTCAAATTTTTTTTATTTTTTAATATTTTAAAATATACACCTTCAAATTGGTTTTAATACAATTGTGTTTCTTCTATCATGATAAAGTTTTGGAGCTATCGTTAACGATATCATAAAAAATATCAAAGAACATTAAAAGCGCTGTGTAATTAACTTACATTCGGTCCATTGTCCAGGTTAAACGAAACCCATGTCCTCCAATCCATGTCATGCTCATATTGACCATGGCGGTGCTCACCAAACCCATAGACCGTTGACGAAGGTAATGTGGTTGTAATTTGCAAAAACTGATCAGCAAAAGTAAATCCTGAAGTGTTGGTGTTAAAACTGTGTAAAAATGACAAGAATTACGTCAATACTGTGTTGTATTCTACAGAAAGATGTTTGCAACTGAGCCTACATTACGGTCCCTGTGGATTTTCTTGTGACTACGACACCAAATTGAGGGTCATTAACATAGGTCACTTCATAATCCGTGTTGGCAGGCTTAGATGTGGGTTGGAAGGCCAGTGGGATAGGAACTTCATATCTTGCGTTGTTTGGATCGTCAAACTATTGTAAAAAAAAATGTAAAGTTAATTTTTGACTATTGGGAAACCCTCCCAGTTGGACAGTGAATGACAAGTTTGTCATGCATGGATGTCAAGGAGGCTGACATGAATGACGGAAATGGCCTGGCCAGATTAATTGCAAACATTGTTTTGAATTCAATCCATTTGAATTCCCCAGTATATTCTTTCCTTGATCCGATTATAGTAGAAATAAGTTTTTAAATGTCTCACAGCTTTGGCCTATCTAGGATAATTATTTTTTTGTTAAATCGGATGCAGACAATTACTGCATTAGCAAGAGTGCATATACAACGAATGATTGTTTACGAATGATTATCGGATTAAAAGGACAGAAAAAGAGTTGAATCAAAGTTTATCACAGTATATGTATGCAATCATAAATCTGTGCAGCAGCTTCAACATACTGAGGATATTTGTACATGGAACCCACCTTGATTCTCACGATATTTTCAGACCAATATTCCACCGTAAGACGAATATTGTCAATGTCGCCACCATAGTAGGATTCCTGGTCGGCTTTTCTAGCAAGATTCAGAGTAAATCCCAGAACAGTGTCCACTGGATCGCCATTTGTTTGGTACCCGTAGCCATCGGGAACAAGACACTGTGGAACTCTTCTGTTGGGGTCAGGGTTTTCTTGCCATAGGCAGCTAAACATGCGAATTAAAACTTTAGATTACCTTGGGGTTGTATATAATGACACTTTCTTAAACTCATTTATGTCATGCACATTATTGATAATTATTGCAGTCATTATAATCCGATGTTATCAAATGTATACTTACTGGTATGTGCCTCTTGCGAAACCACAACCCAGAACATTTCTAATGTATTCAGAGACCTTAGAAAAATTATGTTATTCCTTTTGTAGGAATTACTCATTACCTCCTAGCAAGACATGCATCTTCATTTTCGCCAGATTCTGGATGGCAGTCGATTAAAACCTCTTCTGCTTTGACATTCTTGACACTAGGATTGGAGGCTATGAGCCCTATGCTGGACAACAACACTAGGACAGCAACAGACTTCATTGCGGAGACTTGGTGAAACTATTAGTTTTTTCAAACTATTTATAGGAGACAATAAAGTTACGGTTGAGCGAGTGATATAAAGTCTTATCATATTATCGACGATGAAACATTTGATGTGTGACGCTCACTTAGATTCACGATACTAGTGCATCATGTATACCATTTGTTCATTTAGGTTATGCAAAAAATTACACTTTACACTTCGTATGTTTATCATCTACATGCTACATAATTATACATGTAGCACATGTTGAATATAATTGATGATGACACTTAAGCTTAGCAACAAATGCCGTATTATCACAGTCCCATATAGGACTGGCAGGACCGAAATAATGTTTGATACAGTTAAATGGTAAATACACTGTAAAATAAGGATTGTGCATGCTTCACGCTCTCAAGAGTCAATTTTGTCGACCAATTACTATTAATCAATTTCGGATCAGACCTGGGCTATTTGAAAAATACTAACGCCTGAAACTGAAGATGTCATTTACTAAATACAAGATGTTGAATACTACCTTTTATATTTAAAATCCAATATTATGTAGGGATAGCTGCATTAGATATAAAGTTGGCATGTCTTGTCATGACGCACCTGTTGCACCAAAGTTTCTTTTGCACCGATTTCGATAAGTATTATCTAAAATAGATAGTTATGTAATTGCTTAAAGTATTTTTCTGGCAAATTAACAAACTCATTTGCAGCAGGCGACCTTCAAAAGCTGATAGACTGCCAATAATACAGTCAACTAGTACATTATGATATTACCATTTATTAAAAAATTAGGCAATAACATATTTGAACAAAAATTTGTATCGTACATCAGTAGCACTGAAATTAACTGAAAAAAACTCGTTTCTCCATCATTCCCATCTCATTATATGAACTACTGAATGAGAAAGTTGGCATCTGCTAATAACTGATTGCCTTTTAGGCTTGCTTAAATACATAACAATGCCTGTTACTTCAAAGTTATTGATTTGAAAATAAAATTATTAATTATATTTTAAATATATTTATTAATTATATTGTAAATATATTTATTATAATTATTATAAATAAATTATTTTGTACTTTAATTAAAAGTACATGTGCTGCATATTATGTATTAGTTCAATACTTGAAATAAGAAATACAGTATTTGCTTCAGTGTACGTATCCAAAGGTCACATTTTTGACTTCACGTTTTGAAACCGTAAATAATTATTTATTGTTGACTGATTTATATTTCCGACAAAGTATTTCGAACAGTTCTTATTGATTCAGAGTGATGGATAGATTGTATGAAAACGAACGTGTATCTGATATACGAGATTGAATACCATGATACCCACCGGTTGCTGGGCTATATCTACTACAATTGGACATGTTGGGAACACGTGTACAATTGTGCAAGTTCTTGCCCGACATAATAACGTCAAGACGCGTAAGTGAGCTTCATGTATCAACAGTAAATCATCTTTGATAACGATAACCATCAACGTATCGATCGTCTGAACGTGATTTCTTGTCCCCTATAAATAGTAGTTTGCAAAGACTGCAATGTACATGTGGTTTCATTCAACTTCTGAAATGAAGTCTGTGGCAGTCATAGTGCTGTTGTCCAGCATCGGACTGATACTCGCCAATCCCAAGGCCCAAGTGCCTCGACCCAAGAATGTCAAAGCTGGAGATGTTTTAGTTGACTGCTACCCAGATCCCGGTTCTACTGAAGATGGATGTAAAGCCAGAAGGTAACGCATACCTAGAACAATACAAATTATACATGATATAACATTTTTTTGCGGGAGTTCATTAATTCATAATGTGATGAGCAATGTCTTAATTACCAATTAAGTTAACTAAAGTGAACTTCAATTATGGCAAGAACTTTATCTATTGCAGCATGACACATGGCTCCAATGATTTCACTTCTTCAGGGATAGAATATAGGAACTTGTCAATTTGTTAAAACACCTCATGTAATTTTTATTTTTATGTTTAGCTGCATATGGCAAGAAAACACTGACCCCAGCACAAATCCTCCTTGGTGTCTTGTACCCGATGGCTACGGATACCAGACCAATGGCGATCCAGTGGACACAGCTCTGGGATTTACTTTGAATCTAGCTAGAAAAGCTGACCAAGTCTCCTTCTATGGTGGCGACATTGACAATATTCGCCTTACTGTAGAATATTGGTCTGAAAATATCGTGAGAATCAAGGTGGGTACAAGGGTATAAATATCTTCAGTATCTTGAAGCAGCTGCAAAGATTCACTATTGCTGATTGTGATAAACGTTGATTCAAATCATTTTTTGACTACTTCAATCCGATTATCTTGCTTAAATATCGTGTTGATTGTGTATAACAGTTGCTGCCCCATCTAACCCAAACATGCTTTTAAAAAAGAAACCAAATTTATCATTGTTAGACTACAGTTTGAAATATGTATAACCTTTGCTGAAAAATTGATTTAGTGCTATCAGAAACTAGCTGCATATTGACACTGTATGATTCTTATCTGTATGGTTAAATACATTTCTAATTGTCCAAAATAAATTTACACATTTTTTGTTGCTAAAGTTTGATGATCCAAACAATGCGAGGTATGAAGTTCCTATCCCATTGGCCTTTCAACCCACCACCAAGCCTGCTAACACGGATTATGAAGTCACCTACGTTAATGATCCACAATTTGGAATCTTAGTCACAAGAAAATCTACAGGAACCGTAATGTAGGTTCAGTTGCCAGTTTACCAGTTACCAGAGTGTACCAACTCTGCACTGACGCAATTCTTGTCATTTTATTCCAAGATTTAACACCAATCATCCAGGATTTATCTTTGCTGACCAGTTTTTGCAAACCACCATTACCCCACCTTCATCCACCATCTATGGGTTTGGTGAGCAGCGTCATGGCATCTATGAGCATGACATGAACTGGAGAACTTGGGTTGCATTTAACTTGGACAATCCACCTATGGGCAATGTAAGTTGCATTTTTCGAATTAAGCAAATATTTAAAGAAGAATTAAATCAGAAATTATGACATTTTGTGGTGGGTGATGTCCCCAAACAGCGACAGATCCAGGAATTTTTCATGGAGAGAAGGTTTTTTTTCTAATTAACCTATTTTTAAATATTCATTTCATATTGTAAGCAGTTTTTGTAGAAATTTTGTTGCAATGAAGCATTATGCTAATATAACGGGCTGATGTTACTGAATGATATTTAAATTTTGTTTTTTAAAGAACAATGACAATCTCTATGGCACCCAGCCATTTTACCTAAACATTGAAGATGCAGCCGGAAATGCAAATGGTGTGTTTTTATACAACAGCAACGCCCAAGGTATGGACCTGGTTTGCAAATGTGGCTAGTTGTTGTGAGAGAGATTAAATGTTCGAAAAACAAACATTCGGTATTTTTTTCATTTGAAATCATTTTTTCTGTTCATAGAATATGTGCTGCAACCAGCTCCGGCTGTCACATTCCGGACTATTGGAGGAATTTTGGATTTTTATATCTATCTTGGACCAACACCGGAAGATGTTGTTAAGCAGCACCATTCCGTATGCATCCTTCTGTGTTGGAAATATTCGCATCACTTCTACATTCATGATGCGTATAAACATTTGCGAAACTTTTCCAGGTAATCGGATTTCCAACTTTACCATCATACTGGTTTTTGGGGTTCCAACTGTGTCGATATGGCTACAAGAGCACTGATGAAGTCAGAGATGTTGCTAATGGCATGAGAGCTAACCAAATTCCATACGTAAGTTATTCAATAAACTTATCTTGTGGTTTCCTAGCGATATCTGGATCTATTCTGCATACAGCGCCGGATTTAGACTTTAGGGAGCCCGGGGCACACTAACTTTGGGTGCCCTTTGAAGGGGTGAAACGGGTGCCCCTTTGGGGGGTCTGGGGGGTGTGAAATTCCCCAGGGGGATAGGGGTGTCCGGGGGATATCCCCCAGAAATTTTTTTGAAAATTAGAAGCAAAAGTATGAGTTTTGTGGCACTTTGGAGCGCGATTTTTCAAGTAGCCTTAAACATTTT
>JAQFYZ010001495.1:0-23025 GCA_034695085.1 Cylindroiulus punctatus
GCCATGTTAAATGTAATTTCGCCAGAATAAAGTCTCTTTCGATTCTTTAAACCGCGTACGACCGAATTATTCATCAATTATCAACATGTATGTCATGTTTCCTTCCTCTTCACAAACTACATGATCGTACACTGTACGTTATCTTTAGTCGGACTATTATTGGCTAGTTAACTTTCTGATCGCCAAAGCCATTGACCAGCCTGTTTTAAGTAATACATGTACATGCATTTTACTGTATTCCGGAGAACTAGACAATAAATGGTTAAGTAACCAAAGTTCCCCCAGATTAATCTTTATTTTAAATGGACAAGTTTGTTATTAATTTTTTCTCCAAAATATTGTCAACTCTTGAATTTTGTGTCAACGAATGCTATGTACGTGTATATTAAACTGTGTAACATGTATTGACTTGTTGAATTTACGTAACTTTTTAAATGTAAATCTATATTTCCTGACTTTTCCGGGCATTTCCACGTCTAGGAGAACTCTGACAGCCTACTTTTTATTGATTCTGATCAAGAACCTAACCCCTATATTCAGAGCTCAATATGTGGAATGAATTATGAATCAAATATCCAAAATTTAAATATTTTTCTTTGTTGTTGCAGATGGCGTTATCGGTGACCTATTCTACAGTGAACCTGGCATATCCCAAGTCGAATGCGTGACATCATAAACGTACATGTGTAAGTCCATAACTAGTTTTTTCTAAGTGTTGCTACTGTAGTACGTTGCATGCCCCCTGGAGAATCTGAACCCATTTTCTGTACGAAAAAGTAAGACTGCTGAAGTATTTCCGCGGTTTGCTCCGACATTTGCATTTTACGAGGAAACTTATTTTCTGACAGCTTTTCGGTTAGTACGCGGATTAAGGAAATAAAAATAGACAAGGGTGGCTGCGCAAAAACTCCCGAATTTATTATAAACGGTCATGGCAATTATATCTTGTGCGGTAAATGTAATAATAGCTCGGTCTAAAAGGAACTAATTATGATGGAACCTTGACTGTGATAAATGGATCGGCCAGAAATACATGTTGAACTCGGGATATCTTCCCATATCTGAGGTCCATTAGCAGCTTCCACCATCAATGATCTGGCCTGAAACGACAAGTAGCAACAAGGATTCCATTATATACTGAGGGACGCGCCATGTTTTGCTTAACTTTTCCAGGAATCTTTGTTCGCGATGTGGCTGCGTGTGACAAAAAAGAGAACTTGATTAATGCACTTGTCAAGAAATGAATATTTTAGCTACGCATATATATAGTTTAACATGGATACACATTCTATTCGCCATGATTAACTCTGAGCCGAGAACGAAGGCGGCGGCACTTTGCATGTCCATAACTCGAGGGGGGAAAAGTTAACAGGCAGAAAACGAATTGGATACATAGTGTGGAAAACTATTTTCAGACATAATTACCTGAAGCTTTGCATATGTAAGACGTCGTCAATAGGCACCTCCGAAAGGGAGAATACAGAAGTAGCATCTCGAAGGAACACCTTTCCCACTCGAAAAAGTCGAAAAACTGTTGAAGCCATCCATAAAAAGTCGAGTAGAACACACTGCAGTTTGATTGATGTAAAAAACGCCAATTTGATGTGGATGGGCGAAGGAATTTTAATATGGGGTAGCAACTTCCATTGTTGGGCTTGCTGTGCAGTTTCCAATTTAGTTTCCTGCATTGCTCATCAGTGCCTCTAGCCATGAATGTTTGTTCTTTGTTAATGGCTAGATCATCTGTATGAAAGGTTTTCTGCAGAAGTATTCCTGAAGATGATGCAGTGTTCTGTATGCAAAAGATATCGGAGCAATTTCTACAGAAACTTGTGTGCATCATATCTCAAAAATGCAGAAAATCCTGCAGACGTTCTGCGGAACATTAACAGTGACCATTTTCCAGAAAGTCACACTAATTCTGCATGATAACCGTTGATTTTCTTGAGAATTTTGCTTCACATTTTATGCAAGTCCTTGGTCTGTTCTAATGGACAGGGTAACCAGCGACGTACACATGTATACACGTATATTTCGGTTATTATAGCCAACTTTCCATTTGTCATTCTTCGTTTTAAGATGAAATGAGGAGACGAGTTCATATTGATTGATTTTTATGGGCAGCACAAACCAATTTATCATTCTTAAGAGAAAAAGATTGATTATTGTGGTGATCATCTGATGGAGGGAGGCGTACTGGAGCTACTGAATCGACTAAGAATTACGAAAAAAAATCAACTACAGTGTAGTATGCAGTAATTACGAATAAGAATCCTGGGATGTGAGTAGACAGTCACTGAAGTCCATCATAACAGGAAAGGTTTACATGTAATACATGTATTTATCTAAATATCTACTGTAACAAAGTCGCATGGTTGCACCTTGCACCTTGCACATTCTGTGAATATACTAGTAGTCAAGTCGAAACTGTACCGCTGTTTACATGAAGACTTTATGATATCTTAAGATATGCAAATCTGTTGTTCCTACCTTTGCTTGAAGATACTTGATTTGGGTTTGATTGCAAGGCACCCCAAACCAAACAAGTTACAAGTCGCTGAAAACGGCATGTAAACCCGTGCATGGCAACTAACCGAATTTTTATCAGTCAAAATTAAATCGTGCACCTTAATTTCGATGCTCAAGTAAGGTTTCAGATGAAGGCTATTTATAGCGCATGGTTTGAACATAATTTATTTCACCAAATATTTGTCCATGATGTGGTTAATTTTTGTGAAGAACGAATGCTTGTATTTGCCCACGATGGTGTTTTCAAATAATTGAAGACGACTCACTCAATAAATGTTTATTTAAGATTTTACGAAGAGCACTTGCACGCAATCTTAGCGTGTTAGTCCGCCTCTGTGTACCTGCAAATTGTCCAAACAGGACAGTAAATTAACTGAAAACTGCTTATATCGCATTCTTATAACATACATGGTTGCAGCATGTAAAATAGCAGAATTTATTATATATACCGAGACGTTATTGAAGGTTTACAGCAAAGATAAACAACATTAGTTGTTGTCTCTTCATTAATTATCTTATTTTCGTATTTTTTCTCAAAACAAATCCTCCGTATCATGCTGCAGAGTAATCCGGTTAAGTAGCATCGTGTAAAATCAAGGTTTTAAAGGTTTGACAAATATCCTCTTAAACACAAGGCTGTGCACGACTCCCGTGTCTCTGCAACTGCATGATTGTTGCTGGAAAAAAAGGTAGCCTCCATCGACCCGAATGTCATTTATGAAAAAAAAGCATAGAAAATTAATAAGGTTATGGACAAAGAAATGCGAAATCCCAATGTTTCTTCGGCCATCACGCAGAACCCCAGTCGGGGGTCGACCAGACAAGATACCGTTCGCGGACACGATTCAAATTATTTGAAATACCTGACTTCGTTTAATTCCTGGCACCAACACGCACTTGAGCTAGCCCTTAGCGACAACATAATTCTCCTCGCCTGCATTTTATAAGTGTTTTTCCTCTTTATTTTAATTTCCAAAAGGGTAGTCCGCAAAGCGCCATGTAAAAGCTATAATTTTTCCTGTATTTGAGGTAGACGATGAGTTGTTTACAAGTACAGATGTACAGTTTACTTGCACAGTCCTCTTTATTGCGCCTTCCAAGGACAATCATGTCGATCTTGCTCAATTTCAAAATATGCTTGCACATACAGGAACTCTAGATCTGTTCCTCCGGTATGGCTTAAAACATTGTATGCCCAGAACCTACATTGTGTACATTGTATCCGACAGTTCGACCAAACACTTAAGTTGACACTAAAGTCGCTCTGACAGTCTGCTCTGGTGAAGGATAACAATACATGTAAATATTTTACATCTAAGCCTCGAAATTTCATTTTTGTCCAGTTCATTAAGTCCATGAACCCTCACAAGTCCATGAGGGTCCAGTTGACAAACTTTGGTTGTTTCCTTGTAGCCAACTTGGATGTCAACTTAGTTTCCTACTAGCCTCAGTTATAGGAGGACTATGCATGTATTGACAGGTGTTCATATGATACAGCACTGTACAACAAATGCTTTGCAAGACTCCATTCTTGCACCATCTTCAATTCTAAGCAACTCACTGCTGTTCGTTTTGGGTAAGAATGTAGATTTTGCGTAGAAATTAATAGAAATGCATTTCAAGGCTACTTTGCCTCTGTTTGAGAAACTTAACATTACCGAAGGTGTCTTGATGGAGAAGAACCAAGTAACGATTTCCAAGAGTACTTAATTGATGTCACGAATTTTCGTTGAACGATTTCCGTAAACTTTCCCCTTTACAATACTTCCAACAGCTTCCCCCTCTGAACGATTTGAAATGTCGAATTGAATCAAGTTGCATCGAAACCTTCTGTTGGTCCTATAAAACAAAAATAACGCTGCAATTTCAGGCGATAGGTGGGAACGTAATAGGAATATAGATGGCGCTGCGCGGTTGTGAAATCGACTGTTGTGGCTGCAGAAACCGTGAACACCTGTTGACGTAAATTTGCAAAAATTAAGATTCATCGGTGGGTCCCTGGGTGCTTAATTATGTGACAGAGGGTGCAAATGCTTGGCAGTTCTGACAGCTGCTGGGCGCATCATGTCGTGACACAAAGGTGAAAGTTTGTGCAAGTTATTACCTTTGAGAACCCCTCTCGCTCACCCTGCTGCCTACCTGGGCCTCTCCAAAATGACAGGCGCTTCACCCATTTCTGACGCTTGTCAACATGAAGAGCTCCTAACCTTCGCCTACGTGGGCAGGTTGGGCATGTCCAAAATTTAATCCCTTGGAAACGATTTTTCATGTCCAGGTACATTTATGGAGATACAATGCCGACGTGTCGTGCAATGACAGAGCAAAGTTAGAAGCTAGGCCAAGGACAGAAAATGAATGCAAAATTAATATACCATCATTGCCAGGAGGAATCCGCAACGATGATGTGTAACATTAACGAGTTGTCTGTTTGAGCATGATGACGCACAAAATGCATGCAAACTTTCATAAAAGGACATGGTGTCATCAATGCGGTGTGACCAAATGAAGGCTGCACATTTTTTGTTGTTGTCTCCCACATTGATTTGACTCATGTCGCTCACCAGCCTGCTAGATGGCGCTATCTCACGTCTCGTGTCTTTTGTCGTTGCTTGACATTTACTATGATAAATGGAGGTGTGAAGGTAAAACATAACTGGGTTTGAGCCATAGTTATTGGATTGCATTTGCAATTAAAGCAGTCCAGTTTTTTTTGCTCACCTGGTTTGGGAAACTTTGATGGAATAATATTAGATAAGTGCTGCAATCTTGTAAGAAATCGATGACAATACATGTATACAGTACAAGTGCATATGCAGATCCACTGAAGATCCCGACCCCATAGTTGGTTACATTAGCAGAACACTGCATTTGTTAGGACCAAATGTTATTGACCAAGAAATGCTATGAAATGTAAATATACATTGATTTCTACCTGCACCACTGATGATATGCCATGTTTTATGCAGCAGTTTAAAGTTTAAATGCTTTGGCGTGATTTAAAGTTCTAACAAAGCAAAACAAGTTGGTAGTATTATCATTATATCGATTGGTTTCTAGTTTACAAAAAAATATTCAAATACTGTTTTTAATCCAGTTTGTTGGTTTAATTTAGGCACTTTAAATTAGAGATCTCAAATTTGATATCAAAAAAGCAATGCCATCTGTTCTGATTTACTACAGAAGTACGATATGGTGTGTCATTAACTAAAAACCGTTCTGCTTTTTGAAACTGGCCAATCGATAGCTGAACAAGGTACATGGATCACTTAAACGGATGCTATATCGTAAACATCGAATGTTTTGTAAACCAATTAAATTACTCTCATAATTATTAAATCACTATTTAGACGGGGATAAGGGGGTCATGTAATCTCAATGTCCTCATTCCTATACTCGCATGTCAAATGTACAGTGTTGTAGCCTATAGCAATGACGTGAACCCATTCTATTTGAATAGACATGTGGTTTGTTTTGTTCTCAGCAAACACGAGTGTGGGTGGGGGTTGTGTGTCGTGTATACGAAACTGATGATTATTTATAATGCCAAGTGCGACATGTCCCAGCACACTTGCTGAATGTCAGTCTGTCAAGCACGTTTCTTATTCCAAGTAGGCCTACCACCGTGTACGGATATCTGTTCCGTCTCTCGTTTGGTTATCACTTTCTTGTCAGCTCTGTAAAACAAAACGTTCTGTCAACAGAATGCTGTCAATGTTTGTCTGTTGTCTAATGAAGCTATGGTAACAATTTGCTCATATCCTTAGTGCTTTTAATGGTATATTTATTATTATCATCAGTTTTATAGATAAAATTGCGATTGCCCCCTCCCTGGTAGTAAATGAAACAAAGTAAATGTAACAAAATGTAGAAAAATGTCGAACTAGTGTTTTATTTCATATGTTTAGTTCATAGGGGCCACTTGCGGTGGCGGGAACACCCTGTATATATTGAATTCTAAAAAAGTGTAAAAAGTCAGTGATCAATGATAGTTTAAGGTAATGGTTTGTTTAATAGTTTTGAGAGGGCACTGAAATGATCAACTGCTTAAATGCTAATAAACTAACCATTACCTTAAACTTCAGCACTGCCCATTGGTTTTTTATTTACAATTTTTTTAGAATTCAATCCCTTAATGGAGATGTGTATTTGTTGTTTCTTTTTCAGTATGCAGGATATCATTTATTTGAGGAAGCTAAAAATAGTTAACTTGTTTTATGCACTTTAAATTACCTACATGTATATATGTAGTGAACGTTCAGAATTGCACAATTTACGTACAGTACAAACATACCATATAAATTTGCGAAATCGGCGTTTTAACCTGTAAATGATGCAGCCATTCCAATGTACCTCTCAAACTTTTGCTGATTTCAGTGGGCGGTACACAAAATACTTGACATTCTACACATTTTCTTACATCAGTTTGACATCTGTACTTTCATTTTCGCACTTTACTCAACGGGTGAAAAAAAATTATTTGCACCACTATCCATTTCACCCCTTCATGAATCTTGGCTAGCAACCAGAAAAGAAAATGAAATTTTTGAAATTACCAATATCAGCTTATATACGTGCAATCAATTAATTAAAAGTAATTTTAAGAGCTGTCTAACTTGAACGCACCCAGATACACGAAAAACAGGCATGTCGTGTCTATCCATACCAAAGTCGTTTAATCAATATTCGTATTTCTTGTTCATGCGTCCGTTTGTGCTGTATTTACTGAGAGCTGATATGAGTGTATATTGTTTAACTCATTATAGTTTTCTCATTTTCGATATGCAGTATTTAGGACAAAGTAAATAACTTTAACCAAGACCTACACGTCAATATGAGTGGGTGTCTATACACAACTTTTATAGAAGATAAACAACTTGTCCGTGAATCTCTTTCAATTCATTTCACAATCTCAAACTAGTAATTATTGGAAGCCAGGCCCAGGAAGTTTCGACAATCGTATCAGCTTCCTTATGAAATATAATTAACCGAATTACAAAAGGGCAGCAAGTAATTCGTTAGAAGGTTAACATAGGTGGGTTGCTATTGTCTTGCCTACAAAGAGGAGTTGATTTTGCGACGGAGACTTAATATATACTTCACGATTTCGTGATTTTTCTTCACTTAAATGACGGACAAGCCCATCATTTTTTTTATAAAAAATATGGTTTTAAGGCTGGGTGCAATGCATGTATTTCAATTAATTTTTTTATTAAAAATGCGTCTGTTATTATTCTAAATCCAGTCTTCTAAATTTGAAAGTGCCTCTACTTGTATTGGAGCGTTATTTGTTGAAATTTGAATTATAGGCTAATTATATAGTACATCTTTAGTAGTTAACCATTTTTTTCAACATGATTTCATCTATTCTTCCTACACTTTGCGCCCCCATTTACCTGATGATCTTAATTTAGCAGTTGTCCTTAAGTATATGAGTGAGGGAATTGGGTACTGTTGTATACTGTATAATTAAAATTGTAAAGTCCTTAACGCCCATTCAGATAATATGCCTGTTAAATTACCTCATTGACTTTATTTAGATTTCCAATTATTTTACGATAATTACAGTATAGCAGAATGATTGAGGTTCAAACTGAATTCAACAATCTTATTAAACAAATTAGCCAAAATGGCTACTTGGTCTATATTTGCATGTAACAGTTGCATGCAAGAACATATTCGCTGTAGTAAACGTGTATAAATGATGGGATATGTAATGCTCCATGTCACTAGTCAAATAATTGATTTTTTTTTCTTTCATTTGAATCAACAAGCCTAAAAAATGTGTAACGTATATGCGTTAACCATGTGTTTATTATACCTGTCCGGCCAATGTTTATTTTACTAAGGAATGTATAGTTTCAACATGTCGCATTTCCTTATAGGAAACTCTGTGCAATATCCTTATTGTCTATAGAAATGTTACAGGAAGCGTGCCACTAAACAAATACGATTCCACTCAATAATCGAAGCAAAACGTATTTGACATTATTAGCATAAATAAAACAGATTAAAGTCTAAGTTGCATGTTTATAATTTTACATTAAGATTATTAGGTAGCTTGGTAGATTGTGATCTTTGCACTCATTGGCACGCATTGAACTTCTCTTAATGACCCGTAGGCTGGCAGTGATTGCCTGATTAGGGGCAGCTAAATATATACATTTTTTTTGGTTTGGTAATACAATAAGTGCGCCAAAATTATTTTTCGTTTGAGACACATTTGTTGCATTACTACCAAAAGATACACTTATATGATATAGAAAACAGTATTAGCAGGTCACGCATCTAGTTTAATTAATTTCGTTGTGAACTAAGAAAGGATTAGTATTGTATCAGATGCTCGTCATTGTTTGTATCTGTAATTTCATGATTGCCATGAGAACACGTGCCCTCGCACGAGTTGCAACAATAGGCAAAACTCTTCAGCACACCTGTATCATTTGTAAAATACCGTAAGGCAATGAGGGTCAAACAGAACAACAACAAAAAAACGAAATCGCCTCACGTTGGGTAATTTGCCAATACCATTGTTTAAAGTGAACATTTTAACAATGTGACGTACTGCAAGAAGAGCAGGTAGATGTTTGAGGAAGGCACATTATATTTACTGCGTTCACGCTGAAATCTTTTTTTGGTCGTGATTCTGTCGGTCAAAGCAAACTCATATTTACCTGTTGCAAGTTCAATGAACACTAAACGTGCACTTAGAAAGTTTGTCTCGAGCTGTTCTATATTTCTCCTTTTTCTTTGTTATCTTATCGTTTGGGGGAAATTCAAGTTGCCGGAATGTGTTCGGAACATTCATATCGATCTTAACTATATTCACGACTGACGCGTTTGGGGAAGGAGGGGGTTGAGAAAACACGATTATGGATGCTAGACACACTCGAAAAATCCGGAAACGATAGAAAATGGGTCCTCGGGTTTGCTCAAAATTGAAAGGTTGCAAAACGGTTATTCTCACTTGTTCAATAAGGTAGTGTGGAGTGGTGCTTTTGTTTGCATGATTGGCGAATGCTGGTCAGTCAAATACTAAATGTTCAACAATGCTAAATCACTACACTGCAGTCATTGATTTTAGTTTCACTAGAACTACTACCATGGTGGTGGACTTTAAATGCGTTGAAATAACAAAACATACAATGCACATGGTGATAATAAAGGCATACTTGCACGTACATGTATACCATTTTCGATTCCGGCAGTCAGTGCATCCTGTTGGTACTCCATTGGAACCAAACGTATTTGAAATACACTTCAATTCTTAAGTTTTACCTTCCAAAATGTGGTTCAAGTAACTGTAGTTTGTGTAACGATCGATTAATCTTCCTGCGTTACAATAAAATAGTAAGATCAGCAAACCTTTTATGTATAGTAAAATCCACCGCTCTAATCAAGCCATAAATTGGATTGACCCGAAGTCTAGTAGTCAACAGTTTAAATATTTTTCGATAATTCAACGACTATTTCTGACAAAGCTGCCTTTGCAAGATTTATGCATTCAAAGATATAGTAATAAGCAATCTGTTGAGGAAAGGGCACAGACAAAACTTCTGAATTGGTAAGACGGGAGAGCATCTACAAACTTCATGAAACAGTATGTCCAAAATTGAATATTTAAATCACGTACATGTAAACGTTTATTTTTAACCCTTGCATTTTCAACATTTATAAGTGCGTGTAAATGCAATATGACTTCTACAGAGCGGTTTAGGCCAGTCTGTCCTTTACGTGGGTGCGTGTAATTCGTGTTAATTTTAAATTCACTTAACCTCACGTTCATTTTAGCGGCATTTATGTCAAATTCTTAATTGCCACGAATCTTTTGCTTGAACTTCTGAACTTGGGGAAAACATTTAGGATGTTGAGGGAATGCTAGAAAAGTCCGCTGTTCGCTACTTCCTTTTCCTGCACATTATCTGAGAATAAGAGAGACCGAAAAATGAGCATGGTGTTGCAATATGTCTTTGAAACTTATTTTTAGACCTACTGCGACGTTTTGCTGTGATTGTATATTGTAGACAGACGTCGCATCCTTTTTCAGTGCAACGCCATGATTTCTACCCTAAATACACCATTGTTTTTCATCACCTTAACAGGGTTCCTCCAGACATATCACACCTGAAAAACCTAGAAAAGTCAGGAAAATTTAACAAATCTCTTGACCACAGTGCTCCCTGTGAACCAAATCTAATCAAATCTCCCTGTTATAAATTAATGTTATAATAGAAAATTCATTCGATAGTTCAAAGCAAGTTCAAAGCAGAATTTTTAATTAAGATAATGTTTGATCTGATACTGATCAAACAAGGTAATTTGCTTATTGAACTTTATTCGATGTTTCGAATTGGGACTTAGTATCAACAAATATTTCAACGAAAGTTTAAACCCTTACGTATAAACTGAACATTGACTTCTAAGGTGCCCCTAAAAACTGGCAGTTTTGAATTACCCAGGGGTACGCAATGATTGCTCACCCTGAGGGTAATTTCATTGACCATTTTGAAGAATGCATCGTTAACGCATTATAATCAACTTTTTTTTCAAGAATTTTTAAGAAATGTTATATTGGAACGCCACTGGCAAAATATTTTGAAGAATGCTACAGGAAACTATGGATTTTCGTGCATCTTTCTAAGATGTTTGTTGAAATGTTAATAACGAAGTTATTGCAAAGTCATTGTTGGAAAAGCCTAACAATTTTGTAATAGGTAAAAAGGATTTTAGCAGATTTGCAGAGAGTTTTTAGAATGCATATGAATGACAGGTGCCTTGCACTGCAGATGAAATTTCTAGGAAAACTAAACAAAAAGTGATGGATTTAGTCCATATTTATATTCCACTAATGTTTGCTTGGGATACTATGATTATTTATGATATACCCTTTTCCACCTTTTCTCCAATTTTTAAAAAAATATTTGGTCATTGTAACAAACTGGGCGAGTCACTGTATTGTGACGTCATGAATTTCCATCAGATTTTAGCCAGTGTTACATAAAACCAAATAACAAGATACAATTTTACAATATAATAGTATGTATACCGTATCAGGTATAATAATATATACCTGAGATGCCATGTGTGGCTTTACCCTGTCTAAAGAAGTTGTCTGAATTAACAAGACAGACGCGAGCAAACTGATATCGAGTGAGATTTAAAAAAAATCTCCGAAACGACTAAAGATAAAAAAACATGGACCGGAATGTGCATGGTGCGAATGCCATGCAGACGTCTGTATGCCTATATACTTTTGTTAGTTTCATCGCTTTTATGTATGATTATATAGATGGTAGCTTTTCCATAATCTCTTAAATTGCAGTTTTCATTGTGGGCTTACATCATTGTTTTTCACACGTAATCCATCGCCTACTTTAGATGAGTCTTTCGTAAACATAACCCTGGTGTGCGCATGAGCACGCATAATTCAGCAACTTCTTCGAGCTTTACTGCAAACACGATTATGGTTTTCCAAACTTCGTGTTGCACTTTTCCAGACTTTAAATTGCGTGTCTTTCCTGTATTACTAACCTCTAAAAAATTCTAAAAACCGCTAGTGGCTTTCCATCTTGTGGAATGTTGGAATCGTAAATTTTGCGAAATAAAATCTGGTAATTTATTTCAGAGAAATGCCCTTTGCTAGGCTGTATTGCTTCAAAAGAGAATTGAGGTTTTTTTATCGTAAAAATCCTTTTGATTATATTGTGCATTGTGTTAATGCACTTAGGCTCCATCTGTATGAAGGTAATTTTGAGAAAATTAGATCTTTCGGCTGCACTTTTGATGGCAAGCCAAAAACGTGATTAAGAAACGAATAATTTATTTCTTGGCATCGGTAAAGTCTTGTCTGGGTCACCAGTGATAAGCTATCATCAGAAAATTTTAAACGTGACGTGTTTCTCCACTCCTATTAAGCTTAGTGCCTGTGCAACAGGGGAGGTATAGTAATCGTTTCAACAAAAAATCAACTTTATACTATGCAATTAAATTTTTGTCGTTAATTTTTCTAATCGAGATAAAACTGCCTTCTTGCAGCAAGTAAATAACGAAAAATAACAAACTTAGACTTGCCTCGTGGATTCAATATCTCTATCATCACTTTACGGCACCTGTTCATGTATAAAGAAATCCTATAGTTTGAAATGTCTTATACTGTACGTCAAGTTTGTTGTACTGTTTAGTTGATCAATATTGGGCTTGTGGCCATGCAGTGCATACATGTGTATGTCAGTCGTATCAGTAAGAATGCATAGTATTAGTCTTTGATATCACCATCGTCATTATCACTTCTGCCAGTGGATACCTTTCTGAGTGGATACCTTTCTGAATCATTCTGTGTATACGATTCGACATTTAAAGCGTTGGCAATAATGAAACATGCGTTGTAATGATGTAAATCCCTTGAAGCCACGGCAAGATGCTTAAAATTGTTACTCGATTCGTCTAAATGCCCCCCTAAAATATAATTGCAAATAAATCACCTCGATGCAATATACAGAGTTCTGGAAAGTGCATCGAAGACTGTCAATGTTAACATAGTCTCCTGGGTCGCGGAGCAGATGCAAATGCTCGCTTGTTTATTCAAGAAACAATTTCTTCCTTGAGACCTTCCCAGTTAATTGAATTGAAATGGGACAATGGAGAACCGCAAAAACCTAGTCTCAAGTTTTTCTGCATGTAGCTAGCTTGCAAATTGCACAGAGCCATGGCTGAAACAACAAGGAAACATTTAATTAGGCTTACACTTTAATGCCTTTAATTCCCTTAGCGCAGAAGCACAGCCAGAGCACAGTGGAGAAAGTTGATCATTTTATGCACTAATGCTTGGAACCACCAGATTAAGAGATTTTTACTTGTACATGCCTGATATCAAGGTGCCTCATTTTCATTTGCTGAGTACTTAAAAATGGCATGGATCACAGCAAGCATTTGTCAAAAAAGACAGTGTCAGACATCAGAGGAATGGATGAGAAAGTCCACAAACATCTAACAAACCTTTTTATAAGGTTTCGCTACTTTTGAATGCATTTTGACAAGATTAGAAATACTAGAACACTATTTGCGTGGCAAGAAATATAATTTGAAATTCAGTGTATAATTGCAGTGTACACGTGGGCCTACAGGCTTCCAGGTTCTGCTGTTTGATGTCTTGTTGCTGATGAGTGCCCAGGGAGCTATGAAAGCCTGCGTATTTAATTTAATGACTGCATATACTAAAGTCGATTTGTGAGAGGAACAGACTCAAAATTACAAAATTCCTAATAGCTGACTGCTAACACTACTTACTGTTTCTAAGAAAGTGTACTCCAATGGACAAGGGCGGATATGTATTAACTGGAGGGGATGGAGACCAATTTTATTCAAAATTTCTCATTCTGATATTAAGACGTGTTAATTAGTACATTGAAAATCGAATATTTGATCTTGCTTTGAAAAGTATATACGAGGTATATACGTAGATTAGATGCAAATTAGAATGTTTTTAGGTTGTTGAACTGTTTGAGACTGCTTTTTATAAAACATATTTTGCAATTAGCCATACTGTTAACCATTTTATCTTAAGGTTGCATGTTTTAGGAGAGTTCATGACTACGTCGTTTGTGTAACGAGTATGGCACGACTTGTGCCATGTAAGAATAAGTTTTTAAATCTCTTTAAATTTAGGGTATTTCAAACAGAACGTGTGGAAAACAACACAATTAGGTCAAACGACGTTCCATATGCATATTTTCTTTGTTTTCCCTATCATTCTTCAGTTTTGACTTCTTTGAAAACGAGCCAGTCACTTGTGTCAGGTTAATGCTATTAGCGCTGTTTTTGCACTCGAAATTATCCACTTTATCCAAACTCGTAGTTAATCCTCGCAAAAACTCGAGCATGGGCTGCCAATTAAGCAGACGGTAAAATTTCGTTGATTCACGATGCTGATAATGTTGACACATGTGGCACAGGGTAGCTTTAATTTAACAATTCTTGAAAAAGTTCTGTTTGCAAACCAGTGTCCAGCGGTTGGGTTAGTTCTAAGAATCAAATTACATGAATATCACATCTCCTTACTTTTTTAAATTTTGTTTAGTTTATTGCATTGCCTATAGTTTACATGATCATGTTTTTATAGCTCCAGTATGTAACTTCTACCATTTTTCTTAAATTGGTCTTTGTAACTCTTCGAGATTGACCAATTAATTTTTTTTAATGACTACATGTTCACCCTTTCATCACCCTTTACAATCTCCATAACTAAGCTTAATTCCTTCAGGTTAGATTTTACAGTTATTACTGGGGGATCTCTATTGGGAACAGCATTTGTTAATTTGCTTGACATAAAAGTAGAAAGAATCATATTAAACGACAAACGACAGTATTGTTGATAATCTACGTAAAATAATGACACTGAAATTATGATTGTTTATTCGGCTCCACTTTGGGAAATAGTCTGTACTTTGTAAAACGAAATAACTTAGTCGGTTGCATTGTACCTTGCTGGTTTGCTATAAATTTCTTGGCAGTTGTTGTAAATTTAAATTACACTGAATCAGTTCTAACCACACGGGACGTTGATTTGGTGGTGACGCTGGCCCAATCCAGCAGTTTTAGCGGAAAGTAGACATTTTAAATCATTATTACTGCTCATCCTCCACGGATTTCCCTTCGAATCGCACGCTAAGAGCCTAATAAACAACTTTTATTTAACGACACTATAATTGATACCTTGCATTTCGAGAACACTGCCATAAATTAATTTTGACTATTATACCAGGGTTTTGAGAGCATCTCGAGATTCGGGTTTAGCTGCTGGTGTCTAAATGTCCTTTTTTTCGCTATAAAGTGCAGACCAGGAGTTGAAATTACTGCTTACAGTATGCGTCGTTCTTAATACTGCCCAGCGTTTCAAGTGCCCCTTTTAAATAATGAAGCTGAACGACCAGAGTTTATTTGTAAGCACGGACAATCAATTTTCCTGTTTATATTGGACGGATGCAAAGGGATTTAATGTGACCAATAGGCTGCGGGGGATCGAGCTTTAATCCACACTAAATTAGTGCGATGGACGTGAGATGCATTATTTTCCTATTTCAAGCTGGGTTTAGCTTCTAAATCTTTAGCACTAATTTGAATATAACCTCATCCCTTACCGACATTGTTGAATTTGAAAACTGAATGTGAAATGAACGTTCTGGTCGTGTGAGGACAATGTATAGAGTCTCCATAAACTTATGTTTATTACTAGTCATCTTGATGTTTACATGCATACGTTAACCTAAGTAAGCCATGAGCATCTGGTGATTTATTATCGAAAATTATCGAAAATATTAAAATAGCTATATCGATTTAGGATGCCCATAAGTTGAATCGTACGAGATTTGAAACGAAAATCGCTGTAAAACTAGTCACGATTTAAGTAATGATTTTGAATATTGAGATTGTGATCAGAAAATTTATTTTATCGTATCTATGTATAGGTTCAAGAAGTATAACATGTTGCATAAAGCATTCTTTTATCAAAATATAATTAACTGTCAACACATTTATCTTGCACATGGTGTGCTTTTATATACAAAAATGTGTGATGTATTGCATAATTGGTTAATTTTCTAAATACGTACAAGTTTCGTAAAACCGGATCGAGATAAAATTAGGCAGGCAACTTATTGTTGGTTTTGTTTATTCCCCGCAGTTGTGAACGAAAATCAACAATGAATTTATTTTGAGCCCAATTACCCATTGTCTGGCAGTGCTTAGCGTTTATCCGTAATCAGCAATTACATGCAGTGTTTGTATAAACTGTGGAGGTCTGATGCTTTTTTGCCAATTTCAGCTTTTATCAGTAAACTAGTGTGTAAACAGCGATACAACATAAACCTTGAATATAATGCATGGCAGATTTAAAAGTTGAAAATTATAGTCTATTATTGGTGGAGGGGAGCAGAAATTCATTTTTCTTAACCGTATTGACTAACAACCTGGGGCGGAAATATAATCAGTAATCAGTATGATGGATTTCTCACCCCTTAATGCCGGCAACATTAGGTTTCACCAATAATGCATAATTCAATAATCAATCATGTTTCTTATTTTTCTTATGATTCGTTGTTGGAAAATGCTGAAATTGGATTTGTATCAATGTGGGGCAGAAGCAATTCAAAGATTCAAATACGGCGCTGCTTCAACATTTTAGAAGGTGGTTAGGTTAGGTTACGTTAGTTTGTTAGGCACTGTATGTGGATTTCTAGCATTCATCTCATGATGTGAAATGAGTTCAAACTTTAATGTTCAGTTTACATTACAAACCGTCCAATGATACATTACATGTAACTGACTGATTTGTAGTATTTTCAAAATAGGCTAGGTCCCTCGAAAGTCTTAGTGTAAACTGAATGCTACTATCCCCTCCACACAGCAATGTGGTGGATTGTAGCCTACACAGTTTAAGCAAGTTTTGCAAGCAGACGATAAATTGTATCATCGACGACTTTAGACCATGGCGGTCAACATACAGACTCAATTACTATTGTGTGTCATTGTCCAAGTGGTCCACATGCAACATACAGAGGTGGTCAGCATGTAGGGGTCGCCTTTCATTGAGTTACCATGGTGACCAACCAGTGAGTTAAAATGGTCAACGTAGGGAGGTGTCAACTTTGGAGGTTCTGCTGTAAAACACCCGTCTTAACAATTTTTACTTTGCCCATCCATCTTGTTAGATATGTTGAGGTGCCCCTGAATGCAAGCAATCCCATACAGCATGGAAAGTAGGTGTGATGGCTCGCTTCATCACAAAAAGTGTCAATCGTCTTTATCATAGGTATTATCCATGTATATCGGTGCAGTTGATCAAAGGTTGACCTCTTTATTGTGACTGAACTCATTTCGAACCCTTTAATGTCTAAACAAGCTAAAACGCCTGATCAATTGGGCTGAACTGGCTGATATCTCGCTTGACAAGCACATACAGGTTTAACCTGTTGATAATTCAGATTTTTCTGAAATGTCCGAGCCATTGATAGATGGGTTTGGCTCGTCTAAATTCGGGTAATGTACCTGGAGGTTCGTAGATCCCCTTGTGATTTTCACGTGGCATTACTTTTAGACATGGGCGTAAAAATTTCGCTAGAGCGAAGCCTGCTCCTAACCTGTAATTATGTCAGGGTAGATAATATCGGCTCCATGCTTATAATCCATCCATAAGATTAATGCAAAGCTTTTAGAAACGGTGGCCTTTTCTGGCGCAGGGTCACCCTCGCATATGTATTTTTTTTCATTTGCTCATTAAAGGCAGGTATGGGATGTTTTATCACTTCACATAAAGGACTGCGTGCTTTTAACTATGGGCTGGAAATATTAGGCAGCCAGTGAAATATTTCATCTGCCAGAATACTGGCGTGACTTGGCCTATGCGCTTCTCCAAATGCATGTTGCCATATCAATATCGAGGCAGAAAACCGCAGACGCGCATGATTCCGCCAATAAGGGACCATCTTCATTGTCCCATGTTGTACTACCTCCGACGGGCCCATCATGCAGTAATTCATGGTGAAATGTGGCCATGCCCCTTACCTTGCTAATTGTCATGAACATGCACTGCTTTAGGCTGAGTTTTACGTTCAAAGCGGGTCCCATGAATGCAAACACACCCATCCTTTTAGCAAGTCGTGAATTTCTTCTGCTGAAGATGTCTCGATTTTGGAAGGGTTTATGATTATCATTCCAGCTCCGCACGACCATCTTGGCTTATTGGTAGCAGACGAGAAGTGTGACTTTGCTTTCTCAGCTTTATCAGAAATCAGCTTTGAAGAAATCAGCTTGATGACCATGACGTCGGTTTTGTAGATTAGAAATATGTCTGTCGGCCATAACTACCATAACCTGTAAGAAATTAGGCCCACTGCATTCGAGTTGTCTAAACTCGATTGACGAAAAATCGAATTTAAAAATTATAATTTAAGTTTGAGCACCTATGAATTTTAGTCACACGAAATCATGCTAAAAATATGAATTTCCTAAGGCGACACTTTTTGCAAAACTGGATGTCAAATTATTGACCCAAGGCATTTAGAACAGCAATAATGGCATCATGATTTGTCCAACCATCCACCTGTGTTCACTTGAGTCATCCGCTTAGCTGTGTGCGCTGCGTTCCCGCTCTCCCAGCCCGGCCTGTCCTGATCCAATGGCTAACTTAAGGCGTTCCTCTGGAACTGGGGACTGGCCCCCTCCTTTCCCTACTGCCCCCTTTGTATCGTTATCTTGTTACCTTTTTATGGAGTTCATGGTAGCTGTTATATCTATGTTGTTGTGTTTATCCTTTTTCTTTTTTATTCTTCGTCCACTTCTCCTTTTTGTGCCTCATATTTCTATACTTCTATCTGCATCCTGTACTACTGTTCGGGCACCATTTTGCCTTTCGGTTCAGCTGTGCCTATATAGTCGTGCCGGCAAAAGAACAGAAAAATGGCGTCGTTCAGACTAATAGGATGCAATTTCCTGTTTGCGATTCGTCCATCCTGTACGTAACATGTATCGAGCATGGCAGCCATTTTCCTTTTACCGCTAAAACTCCTGAAACAGTACATCGATAAGCTGAATCTCTCGAATGGGCAGTAACAAAATGTATTTTTGCGGAGACGACTATAGAGGCGGACGGAGGTCATTTTCAGCACAATCTTTAATGGAAAAGTAATCTCCAAGATATTCTTTACATGTAACACACAATAACACGTTACTTATATCCTTCTTGTCCAAGTAAACATAAAAGGAAAATCATCAGCTTTATACATGTATGAATCACACTGTATCTGTAGTGGGTCAGTTGGCTCTGTTTTGTAGTTCTTTATCCTACGCCATAAACATAACAGTGTCGCGTGACACCAATGCATTGATTGATGTAATTGAATCGTTTTAATTCTGAAATTGTTCAGTAAATTATAGCGCCTGAAGAAGCCATTAATTTGGCGAAACGTCGTGCGTTTAAAAAAACGAAATTCTGGCTGTTTTAATCATTAATTAATTCGGATCTCCCAGCCACTGGAAAAAGATGGTCGTCTTCAATTTACCGATAATGTGTATTTACACATCTCTGCTATCGTGTTCTACTGGCAATTTCCTCAAAATTTTTGGTAATTATGAAAATGTTTGTCAGAAATTAGGCAAAAATTGCATGTGTGCTGTAGGCATTAGTAGAAGACCTACACTGTAGTTGAGATCGTCAGCCCGAGGAGGCGCTTCAGTTCGTCTGTTGTGCCATACGACTGAAACCCAGAAACTCTAGGCAAATATACCATGGCATGGATACGATGGATAATTGCAATTTGCCATCGTTTTTGATTATCATTGTAACTGCCGTCATTTTCATCATTCAGTTTAGACTTCATGGATATTTGGGGCATGGTTAAAGGAAACAATGCATGTATTGACCCCTGGACAGGATGATTTCCTGATATGGAAGATATTTGTGAATGAATTGCTGTCAGATTTTATTTTTGTATATAGCTTGTATATATATAGCTGTACAGGGTGAGGCATTTAACTTGAGAAAGTTGAATATCATTGAACGAAAGCATTTGACAACGAAATGTCTTAGATAAATGTCGTCTGCCATCAGGGGGACATTTTAATTACACTATTTTTGGTGACCTTGAAGGTCCTTCTCAAGGAAATTACAAGGTCATGGGAGTCTTTTAATGGGAACCCCATATTTTTCTGCATGATTCCTAATCTACACATAAAAATACATCACATTTGCTTCAAACATTTTGCCATTTGATGAATAGTTTCAAGGATATTTAGCATATTAAGAATAACTATTGCAATAATCTACTCTTTCTGCAGTTGTAAACCTATCCACATCTACATGTATTCATCTGTAGAGAGTAGAATTAATCTTAGTTACATGTATGTTGAAAACAACATGTTACTGCAGGTCCAATAATGAGGTTTCATAACTCATAATATCTGCAATCTGCAATAGGTATGCTGATGGTCAACTGCATTGCATGTGTTCATCACAATAAGTTTAGCTGTATGAGGTATGCCTTCATGCACAGCATTAAATAAACAAACCTGATCAGATTAGGTAACACATCCACTAATTCCTTGCAATTCAGTATTGCAATAGTTATTCTTAATATGCTAAATATCTTTGAAACTATTCATCGAATGACAAAATGTTTAAAACAAATGTGATCTATTTTTATGTGTAGATTAGGAATCATGCAGAAAAATATGGGGTTCCCATTGAAAGAAACTCCCTTGACCTTGGAACGTTCTTGAGGAGGACCTTCAAGGTCACCGAAAATATTGTAATTAAAATGTCCCCTTGATGGCAGACGACATTTATCTAAGACATTTCGTTGTCAAATGCTTTCTTTTAATGATATTCAACGTTCTCAAGTTAAATGCCTCACCCTGTATATAACAGGATGAACGAATCGCAAACAGAAAGTTGCATTTTATTGGTCGGAACGACGCCATTTTTTGTTCTTTTGCTGGGACAACTATAGCAAAGCTTATACTGTACACCCCTGAAAAGTAACTGTCACTGTAGAGGTGGAAGAGTTCATTTTGGACTCCTATGGTATCAAGGGATCTTGGCAGTAAATAAGGGGAAATTCCCTTTTTAATTGTAATCTCAAAAATAAAACATTGCAGAATTTGATTAAAGTTGTGCCGCTTATTACTGCAACAGGTAGGATACTTGTCTGCGTATGCTTTCTAAGCTTACAGAATAAAAGTTAGCATACAGTACATCAGTGTTTCTGTGTTAAAATTCCATTACTACTTTGAAGTGTAAGTGCTGGATACATTTGCAACACATTAGCAATACTGTTATTGTATTATAAACATTTTAATAAGGACAATTCATGACCGTAAGCATGTGGACGGGGCATATGGGGTGTACATGTATGTAAAAACCAGACAGAGGTAGATGGGGGGAGGGGGTGTCTAAAAACCGTCAAAATACCCAGCCATTAAAATCCTGTCAGTTCAAGCCTCGTTCCATATGTTGTTACAGTCTCTCAGTTGGTCAACTTACAGAGGTTCTAAAGTATATCAATATCGCTGTGGTTTTACGCAACTGCCTGTGAGTCCACAAGTGTTCACCCTGTACAAAACAGTTGATACTGGTTACCTACCCACCCCATCCACCTGTAATTTTTCGGCTTAATTTTGGTCTTCCTAATATTCCGACCCTATCCACAAGCCAATCTCTTGATTTTTTTATGTATTAGCAGCGCCACCAAGGGGGGAAAAAGTGCAGGAAAATATGTCCATTGGCAAAAGCGACGCCAGAAAATTGCCAGTAAATTCATGCAATATCTGGCAACACTGGCTGTAGCTCCGCCCTAATTTTCTTAATTTTTTCAATACTGCGCTATGATTTGTCTAAATTAGAACTCGTAATTTGCTTCTAATTTTCTATAATTTTTGCCTTAACAGAAAATTAAGAAAAAAAAATAACTCGGAAATTAGACAAAAATTACGAGTGGACAGGAAGCATTTGGAATTCGGACAGACATCACATCAATCATTGCACGCAGTCGTCAAACCGGCTTGAGAGTGAAACTTGTTATAAAACCGCGCAATATTATTTTAATAATCCTCGCGCAAAACCGACCCTTGACACCTGTGCAGTCATCGACCTTAACTGAGAAAATATGACGAAAAAACGCCAATGTTATAATGGGATCCCAGGGAAAGACAATGGGCCAAGTCGAAATGTGACCTTTGACCCAGTTAATTCGCTACCCCTGCAAAACTTTCAGTCATGTCTGCACGCTTGTCGAACGCCTTTTTCACGAATATTTAAGGAACTACGGAGGAAATAAGGCAATGGAAAATGGAGTCAAAAGATGCCTCCAGTGCCATTGACCCAATGGCTCAAAAATGCAAAGCTGAAGAACCGGAAGCTGGAGGCGACGTAATTAGCTGTCAAAAGCAACGGCGCGAACAACGTAAACAAGAATAACTAATGGCGTTGTTGGCGTTTCAAAATGGCGTGAAAATGTGGCGGCGCATCAGCCAATTTTCGCAATTTTTAACTCTTATAAATGTATTTTGACATACTTGTACGTCCCCCTGAAGTCTCTGATGCGAATGAAGTCATACAAGTCCCACTGCTGTCACATGATGTCACACTGAAACTATTGATGTCACACTGAAACCTTTGATGTCACACCGAAACCAATGATGTCACACCGAAACCAATGATGTCACACTGAAACCATTGATGTCCCACTGATGAAGACTCAATGAAGTCACTCATGTCCCACTGATTTAGACTCAAGGAAGTCACTCATGTCCCACTGATTTAGACTCAATGAAGTCATACATGTCCCACTGATTTAGACTCAATGAAGTCATACATGTCCCACTGATTTAGACTCAAGGAAGTCACTCATGTCCGACTGATTTAGACTCAAGTAAGTCACTCATGTCCCAATGATTTAGACTCAAGGAAGTCACTCATGTCCCAATGATTTAGACTCAAGGAAGTCACTC
>JAQFYZ010001496.1:0-23011 GCA_034695085.1 Cylindroiulus punctatus
CAAACTTCGGTCGGAAAAACATCCCTTCCCAACTTCCTATCGGATCCCCACCTCGCCCGACAAAAAGGGATCCCATACTAGTTCTTCCGCCTTTTTCCAAATTTTTTTCCTTATAGCTCCTAATAGTTTTTTAAAATTCATTTGCGTAATAAGGCCAGTATTTTATGATCACCAATGTATAAGAAATGAGTGTGAATAATTCGTAGAAGGTTGATCGATTAATTTGGAATTAATTCGGTGTGTTTTTATCAGAGAATATGCGCACAATAGGCGCATTCATTATGATGCAGGAAAAAGGTCTCGAATTAAACTATGCTATCAAATAAAAAAAGCTGAATAGCATTAATTTTCTCCGGGGATGGTGCATCGCGGTGAATTTATATCAATCCAATTTTGATATCGTGTGTGGGCATAATAATTAGTTATTACATGAATGCGGAATTCGTCTAGGGGATTCGTAATACTTTTTTTTCATTCGTTCATTTTCTTATAGGCGCTCATGCATATTCATGCGTATCTAGCGTGTTGTATTTTTCCCAACTGATTAATTTCCCTAAACAACGTTAGCGGATTTAGTATTAAATTATAAAATTCGCTTACGAAGGCATTTATTTCTCGCCTCGGATTCGCTCAGGTCATTGGCCCTAATTCTTCCCAAAGTATTTGAATCTTGGCTCCTCCGAGATCTCATAGCTACAACTAGAGATAGTAACTATTCGTCTACCTACACAATCTTATTTATTTGCCCGTTTCTTTGGAAATGAATCCGTAATTTACATTGTATGGTTTTGTCACTCTCGAGATACAAATTTGAAGTTATTGCGTGTAAATCTCAGAAATTAAACTTTTGCGTTCTATGAACTGTACTAAGTAGCTAAATGAGAATTTGTGTTGACGTTAGAATTTAGCAGCAGGATGAGCACGCCAGAGTTTTAATGGTAGTTTATGAGGTTTGCCCAATTCTGGATCACGTAACAGTAGCTATCATTACATATGTAAATCACTGTTTTTTGCAATTAAGGTCAGGCAAAATATCATTACCAATAATCCTTTCTTTTCACATAATACAGTGTCTATGATTTAAAGTTATAGGGTGTCTGTAATTGATTGAAGCAGCTTCATGATGTTTTTACAGTTGTGTTATTAGAGATGTGGGGATCGGGTTGAATTGTGTAAAATTAGACTTGATTAAACTCAGTTGAATCGTGCTCACAATGTGCACAACTGTGCACAACATATTTATATTTAAACCACACTCGTATGGTATACAAACAATAAACAAGAATGACACCTGTTTTTGTTTTTTATGTCATTTTTAAGTTTAACCTAACTTGACCTAAAATGTAATATATTTAGCTACCCATCCGCCAGGTAATCACTGCCGGCCTACGAGCCGTTAGGAGAAGCCCACTTTCTCGTAATGTCTATGGCGGATCAGGGTCTAATCAGTGGTACAGCTTGGTTGTGTATCAATCTGAACATCTTAAGAAATCCTGCAGTAAATCAATGGGTGGATGAAAGCTGTTTTAATACGGTATTAAAATCTCTGGAACCCAGCATGCCCACGGTGTGCATTTCTGTGGCATAATTGCTAGCTAGTTTTTTCCTTCATTATTGTTGAAAAATTTGGAGATGTTTTTCTGATAGGCGCTTCAATTATTCTCCATCTCTTAATCTAGAGCGTGTGAGAAGAGAGTAGAGAGAAAACTAAACAAAAAGCTAATGAGCTGGTAGACTTATTATTAATGCGCATCATTTATTTCTGGTGTGCATAGAGGGATGCGCCATTTCTCCATTTACATCCCTTTTTGTTTTAAGCTTATTATTGCCTTCATTTATGCATGATTGGGATTTGCATTTTGCGAGGAAATATCTTCACTTTTAATTTCAGTCTTTGGTCGCGTTAGCATTCATTTCTCTCCTCCCGTTATACATTATCTCATACACGAAAGTGATTGTTTTTTATAATCTCCAGAGACAAATGTTGTCTGTAGGCCATGTTTTAGTTTTACTTTATCGATTGTAATTTCTATTCCTTCACTGCATCTAATTATCCGTCCGTTGTTTCCCCCGTTGCACGGCTGTTTTTTTCAATCTAATTGCTAGTTCAGGTAATTGGATGATTAATGGTAGGTAGAAACATCTAGTTTCCCCATATGCATGTACTCATTTTTTTGCTTTCGCATCCTTTGCATTGATTTCCTGAAACGGCAAAGGTGTGGAAAGGAAGCTAAGTAAAGTACGGGTCCATTGCAGTCATTTCAGACGAATTATTGGCATTTTTTGATTCAGGAACAAAGGATTTCAAGCACTACACTGGCCAATGGACCTTGCGATGAATTATTTTTGTGTGAACTGAAATATGACTCTGAAAGCAAGGAATTAAATATAAAAAATATAGACATGCAGTATCCAGTATGTCTGTCATGAAAATTTGCATTGTGATGTACGTATTTATTTGAATTATTGCCAAGTTGTTTTCAATACATTAATTCAATTTATTTACATACAATATATACCCAAATCAGGAAACTTTGTAATTTTCAAATCGTCTACAAGTCCTTCTTGTTTATATGATTTAAATGAAAAAATATGTATCTAAACTAGCAGCTTTTTGCTGCATAGACGCTAGTGGATACAGCGCCACCTGCTGACTTGTGACACTAACAGTTTAAAAAAATAATGTTTTTAATGTGGGTGGAAATTTATGATCACCATTTAGTGAATCAACTGCACACAATTCACTTTTCTCTGTAGGGGAGTCCCCATATTTTTGTTTAAATTAAACCAATAACCATCGAGCAGCTTTACATTTCCTCGCTTTAATTGCAGGATGCACTGCTGCGCTTTCAATAAATATTACAATTTTATAAGCTGAGTGGAAACAAAGCATTCAGCATAGAGAGGGCATTGACATCGAAGCTGGTTTACCCCTTTTTGTGCATGTTGGCAATCGCTGGTAGTGACAGATATTTCTCTTAATTTTTATTGATGATCCTCTTCTATTGATTTTTGATAACCGAGGGGATAGGTTTTAGCCTACCCTCGCAAAGAACGAATGTTTGCACTATGCATTTTCAGTGTATGGTTTGTTTTAACTTACCATGCATGGATCGAAACTAGATTTTCTCCAATCTTATTTTTACTCCGACAAACAATATACACTGTACAGTATATCTAAGCTAATTTGGCCTTGGAGCTACTACATGTAGTATCTGAAACACTTGAGGGCACTTTGAGTTGTTACTCGCAAAATAAAGCCTGCACAATTTGAATGAAAATTTCGATTATTTTGCATGTAATGCTTAAAACGTATACGAACATTGGATTTATGGTCTACGAAATGACATCTGCCTTATCTTCTATTCTGTGAAATCGTTAAGGCGATGGAAGCATCTTGAAATTAAAATCTCTGAGAAATTTTTAGCTTGAGCGCCTAATTTCCTTCGGGCTTATTACTGCTAATGTCTTCGATCAAGTTCTTGTAATTTTAAATCGCTAATAAAAGTAAATTAGTGCATAATTAAGTAGAGGTTTTGAGAAGGAAACCGTTGGATATAACGATGTGAACGAAGGTCGGGGATTTTGCTTTTAATTTAAAAAATCCAAGGGATATGACACGTGTGTACGGTGTGTTTTAGTACATTGTTTTAGTAAATTAGGATTTCAACCCCTCTTACATAACTTAAATTCATGATTCATTTCTCATTTTATGCATAGATTGAATGTGTTCTCATGGCTTTCGCCGGGCTTGCACCGCCATAGACACAATGAGAAAGTGGGCTTCTCCTAACAGCTCGTAGGCTCACAGTGATTGCCTGGTGGTGCATGGAGATACCTATATAAACACATTGTTTTTAGGTCAGTTTAAATTAGGTCAGGTTATTCTAAACTTTAAGAAATGCATGATAAAGAAAAAAAAATTATAGCCTACATTGCGATTTACGAAGTAGTATTCTCAATAAGAGTATTTGCAGAAATCAAAGAGTACTTTATGAACGCCATAGCTATACCATTGCATATGAAGTTGCATGTATCTTAAATCCAGAAATGTACAGATTAGTTGAACATATCCATGGTAAAAGTTGTGTTTTCTGGGGCATTCACGACATCAATGCAAGTTTCTACGAAGGTCTCCAACAACCGCCATTTTGGGAGGTCACATTTAAGTTGTTCGCTAGACCGAGCGTAAATTGGACACACGTACGTGTAGTTTAATAAAGTTTTATAGGTCCATGATTTAATATCCCCGATGCTTCCAATGGAGACCCAGGCACCTTTGTAATGGGACGTTGCAAAGCTGCATTCCCTAATCCCAGCCACTTAATTAATGGCTTTATGTCCTTTGTAGGCTTAAATTGGCGTCTGTCCTCAACTCTTGCATTTCCAATAGCACGAATGCCTTTGTGCCGTTGCCCTATGAAAATGAACCTCCTCTGGCACTTGGTCATTTATCAATAAAAGCTGAGGATTACTCGTATACGAAAGTACAGATGCAAAAGCAGATGCTGCTACGCACAGAAATATATAGAGAACTGAAGATGATTTATAAACTTGTCACCTACGATTAACTCGATGTAGTTGAACGTTAAAGGGTTTAATGCAACTTATCTAGTGGACCTGCAACGTCAGGGTAAGGGGGGTACCGTATTTGACAATGACGCTATACAGTTTGTTATTAGGGTACTATATCCCCTGAACGGGGAACTACCGTATAC
The DNA here is from genome assembly GCA_034695085.1 of Cylindroiulus punctatus. Lineage (NCBI taxonomy): Eukaryota > Metazoa > Arthropoda > Diplopoda > Julida > Julidae > Cylindroiulus > Cylindroiulus punctatus. The sequence continues at coordinate 4,719 of JAQFYZ010001496.1, forward strand.
AGTTCATGGTAAACATATACAATATTTGAACGAAGACAATACGAGTGTATTCTATGTATCTACATACTGTATGCTGTATCTACTTCTACAGTTGAACGACCATGATGGGTCATGTTATTTTTAAATTCAGTGTAATCTTTTCAATTTCCCTCCTGCTGTCTAGTATATTTTACACTGTCAAACACAATATTTATGATCATTAAATGTTGGTCTTACTACGCCTTTCTTTTTTTAAAAAAAATTTGAAAGATTTTAAAATTAAAAACAAATTTAAACCACGTTGCTTCAACGGACACGCATTTTTCAAAGTTTGAAGTTTGCCGCTCAAAAACTGTAAAGCGCTGATTCGTTGAATGCGAGTCACGTGTCGATGCGCGAGGAGGCTGCGCGCGTGGCATCCATGGCAACCGTATAACGTGATATTTCATCTTAAAATAATGGCAATTTCGGAAAATACGGACAGTAATACCATTTGTGTACGGGCCCAAATGAAGAGACGTTTTATTCAGACTATTGATGGATATATATCCGAATTTTCGGATAACTTACTGTCAGCATCGCGAAGGTATAAATACTATTAACAGTGTGATGACACCCTTCTTAGAATAGGTCTAGAACAGAATTGGGAGTGTGCAACGCCACTGGTGGCGCTGCAGCCAGCCACTTTCATGGCCGCGAGAGTAGGATAAAAGCCTCAAATGCAATGGGAATTTTTTTATTTTCCCCAAATAAGCTCGTAAATGCAGGGTAATTATTATTTTAACGGTTTTGACTAACTCTGTGGTACCCAATAATACTCTTTGTTGGTATTTAAAGCATTCCGTATTTATTTTTGAGCCACGAGCCTGATTTTATCGAACTTCGCCATGTTATTTGATGAAAGTATCCTACTTTCATGGGAGCTTACTCGACTGCCACTAGATGGCGACCCTCTCGCTGCACACTCCCAATAGACATGGCAGCCTACACAAGCTTGCATGCAAACTGAAGGAAATGTTCAATTATGCCATTCCCCATCATTCTACCCTTAAACTAACTGAAATGACGAATCTAATTGCACTCCTGCTCACGTGTCTGGGAAAGGGGGTGCTACATGTACATGTAGGTGGCACCGAGGGTTAAACCTGGATAACCGCTGAGTTCCTAGTAATACGTGTCAAATGGAGATTATTTACAACGTACGGTTTTTTAAATCTTACAAGTAATCTTTTTTTCACGCACGCGAGATGGCATCTGATTTTGCCTATTACAAGTGGAAGCTCGCTGTTAAACGTTTTTGTTCAAAATTTTAAATCGTGCCATTTGCATGCCTTTTCCAGACCAGAAATTTGCTCGTAAAACCAGCCGAGTGTCTGCCCACCTTTTCAGTTTCTCATTTGCTTTTTTTTCTGCTCATTCTCTTATCGTTTTCCATTTTTTTGCGTTTTATCATTTTTATGGAAATTCCTTCGGCGCCCATAACGCTTTGGAGGTCAATGGCAGTCTGCGAGCAAACGGCGCGCCCCTAGCGGCCTGTTTTACGGTCTAAAGTTCGTAATTTATTCATAGTTAACGTATTTGCCAGGTTATTACGGTTTCTACTTTCGACGGGTAAATGCCACCTAGCACGAAACGGGTTATGCTGGGCCTGGAGCAAAATCGTGTTGCTGGACTTATGACCAGCGAGGGTCATCGAGATAGGCCTAACTGCGTGGCCGAAGGTGTTTACCCAACGTTTGCAACCAGGTGAGAGGGAAATTGGGGTAAAAATGGACGATTTGTTGTTCCTTATCTTGATGGAGGTTTCGCTGAAAATGCTGGTTCGTTCAATCGAGTGATTTCATTGGACTGCTCCGCGAGCTCCTATCTTTATGCTCTTTGTTATTAATGGTACTGTATGTTGAAACTGGTGGATTGAGACTTGTCCGAATGGTTTCTATTTATGGTCATTGCAGCCCATTTAACGTCAGTTCAGAATGACAATGTGACCATGTGCTACATGTATGGTAGAGCAGCCACTAGGGGGCATTCAAGTTTTATATCATCATCTTAGGGGGGAAGGTGAGGGAAGGGTGGTCATCAAATGCTGTCTCGTGATGAATGAGGAGTGATGGCTGGCAAGTGATGATACTGTTTTATAAAATATTGAGATTAAATAAATCATTTCGCACCCTGGCAAGAAAAATTACACAACTCAAGCAAGCAGTATTTTCATAGTTTATTAGATATAACTATCATCAAGTCATCGAGTTTTGCAGCGTAAAAAACTATGAATTGAACAAAACTACCTATATGGCTGAGCGAACCACCCTGTATAATGTAATACAAATTAGAGGAATCATACTGTATCCCAATCCCCAACTGAACATAAATCTTCAAGCGAGGACTTTGGGCTCACATCTGACTCAAAATACCATGGCGACAGAATAATTGTTTCCTGACGTCATCGAGCAAAAAAGTATAGAGTTGACACCAGTTTTGTGTTGACACGACACATAGACTTACCTTTGTCAGGTACGGTTTTTTCCTTAACTCTTGAAGGAAAACTGTTTGTCTTCAAGATTTGCCATTTGTCAACTTGTCCGGTGATAAAAGCAGTGAATGGCGCTGAATTTCAATGTGTTTTCAGCATTGATAGCATTGAGAAGTCCGAATTGGCCTCCCCACCCCCTCCCACCCTATGTTCAGTTTCCTAACGTCAGCCATTTTATTTTATCAATCAGGTATTGTGCTCTGGTCAGTTTGCATTCAGAGGATGTAGCCGGACCCATTTGACAATTGCAGATTGTTTGTTCAGTCTCAGCCTGGTTTTACTTGATTGCTTGTTAAGGGGTCCTTGTTCAAATGGCCATTTTAGTACAGCAGTTTAGCACCCTTTCTCCATTTTTATCTACGAAGCCTTTTTATTTCCTTTTCCCAGTCTTGCATTCACTTTTGCAACGTTAAATGGGAGAAAATCGAAATTGATCAAGGTGCTACCAGCGCAGCATATGAATCAGACCAAGAAAAAATCCCCAAATTGCATCCAGACTAATAAAGTAAGTCGCCTTCGTTCCAGAAAGCCAAGTAAATGCATTTATTTTCACCCAGGGAACAAATGATATAAATTAAAATTGAACCAATTAAGTGTTTTTCGTTGTGTTGACTTTTTGGACTATAATGTGAAGTTTATTTTATAATGGAAGGTGCAGTCGTCTGGCAAGTGGTATAATTGTCAGCATTCAAATTGTTAATTATCCTCGAGGCCTTGCTGAATATCAACATTTTCAAAAGTTTGTTGCAAAAGTACGTACATGTAGGCATTTGTGTCAGACTAACTGCATTATTGGTGGTGGTTATTGAAATTTCGTGATTGCGTCCCATCAAATAAACTGAATGTAGTGTATGTTAAAAAAAGGAAGGCCTTGTTATAATCACGATCTTGCATGTAATATTTTCCACCCAATACACAAACAATGCATTCATTATGCTATTGTTGGTTTTAATGCGCGACTATAACATTCTTTCGACACGCAAGACTAATTCGCTGTAATGAGCATTTTCTGACCCTACCTTTGCTTCTTGGAATTTTAATTTTTTTTAAAAATAAATTTCAATGATAGATAAATTTGTCCAAAAATTAATACGAGTTAACTACTCGTTCAGAAAAAAAGGTGTCTGTGTCTAGTGTACAAAATTTCTTATACAGAAAACATTTAAGTAATTAGAACGAATCATTTTAACAATATCGTTCGCAGTAACGTTTTACTAATAGAAATTAGGAATTTCCGAGGATACAATATATGATTTGCAATTAGATTAAAAATTTATTTTAAAAAGTTGAGATAAAATTAATTCCTAAAGATAAAATCGCAAAGAAAAAAGTATGGGTCAAAAAACTGAAACTGTAAAAACAGATTCGATTTCCTCAAAGGAATTTTTATCCCTGAAGGCAAACAAAAATGGCACGAAAAACTCTCAAAGACCTACTTTTTCATTCTGTCTACCGTATTTTCTTAAATCCACTTCGTTATTCATTCACGTACTCATTCGTTTTCTTCCCATATTAAATTTCCGAATGCGTTTCGTATTTTTTAAATTCATCGGTCCAAATCCGCAAAAAAATTGCAATAAAAACAACCAAAGTGTTCGTACATCACTTGTGGTTTGTGTGCAATCAAGGTTGCTGCGCTAGATTTATGTGGTCTTGGTAAAAGTGTGTCCAGAGGCCAGCCAAATGCAGGTGCAGGGTGACACGATTTCTACTGGTAAATTAATGCTGAACGTGTCACCTGAAAATGTAAAGTGGTTTAGAGAATGTTTTCTTGTAAGCTTGATTGTACCGGTTTAGGGTGATGATAGGTAAAGTTGGGGGAACTACATGAGAAGTTAAATATCGTGACATTTTAAGTCAGTTTATTTTCTTTATTAAGACATCCCTTTATCTGTTCATATTGTATATAATGTAACGCCGGAATATTAATAATCTTAATCTAAAATAACCTTTTAGGGTAGAAAGTGACAGTCATGATGACAAACACGCTACATATTTGACAAACTGACATAATCTGTATTTGCTCAAATAATTTATAACTGTACACGATTCACTCAAGTTAATCACTCAATGCAGGATTTACTCTATTTAAATGGAATCAATCCCGAGGTAAGACTCCAAATACATATACGTGAAGTAAATTCTTCAGCAATTCTTTCATGTTAAATTTACACAAAATGTGTTTCTTGTAATTCTTAACGGCGTCTTTTAAGTGATATTTTGTAATGAAGTAGGACTTTATGATCAACCTGTGGTTAATGTCATCAAACTTGCTATTTTCATTAGATTTCCAACGAAAAAATGTAGCTATATAGTAATTTTGAGTAAATGTTTCTTGGGTTATTTTTCTCGAAAAATCAGCATTCAGAGCAGCACCAGCAACTAAGTATGAAAGTTATATTGGGCGTGATTTCGAGTCAGTTTGTAAAACACCACTCCTTGTTTATTTGTTTTTCATTTGCGGCTGCCGTAGTACTTTGACCATTTCAGATCTAAATCCACTGACCCCTGGTGGTGTTGCTGCCAAAAGCTCTCACGTCTCATTAAACAGCAAATTTATAAATTGAATTGCTCAACCTTCTGTTCTCGCCAATGACAACCGCTGTGATCTCTTATAGGAAAGTTATCTATGCACTGATTTGATTCACGATGTTTTAGCTCATTAGCCTCAGTAGACAAATATTTCCAAAAATTTGAATATTAATGCATAAATTCTCTCGAATTGGTCGAATTGCATTTATCAGCCGACATAACAAGCTGAGCATTTCAACATACTGTACAGTGTTGTTGATACGTTGTTAACAATAAAAATAGTTGGAAGGTATTGCGATGAAAATGACTTTCATGATTTTGTTTTGGGTGATCATAAAATCTTTCACTCGTATTAAAAATTAATTTTTAAAAACTGTCCTATAGTACAGGTTTTTTTAAACATATTTTTATAATCACCTTGTATCATTGCAATAGATGGATCATTTCAAGTTTTGTTTTACAAGTATTTATTAGTGCATTATAATCCCAAAGGCGTTCACTATATTTCCATAAAACCAGGAAGGTTAGTTCAAGACATGAAAACTTATAACATTAAAATGGTAAGGGACTAATCATTTGAGTTATTAGTTAGCGAAATCGTGGTTATCTGGACCTTGAATGCAAGTTTGATGCCACAACCCTACTCGCATTTTTATTCTCTGTTCTAATTGTAATCATAATCTCATATACAGTGGGTAATGTGATCACGTTGGCACCAGGCTGATTCGATAACAATAGCTGGATGATTCTATAATCTGAATGCATGCAAAAAATAAAAGAATTCACTGTACATGTGTAACATTGTTGTTTAACAGATTATATCAAGACGCATGTGTTCTGCATGAGAAAATTATACTTGTACGTAGAAAACATTGAATATTACAACTTGCAATCTTCTCTTTCATGCCCAAATCATTCTGTGTTATTTGGGTTTACTTGTACCCTGTATACAGAATTTTGCTAAGGATCCAAGACGTGCAAAAAGTGTATCAGGAAGTTAGTGCCAACTTTGACATGAAATCACTGAGTTAAAATCATAGCCACTCTGATCGTTCCAAATTTTATAACTATTGCCGACCATTCCGTGAATAACAATTTAATCTTATTAACCTTAATAGTCTCTTGACTCGTCTTGCATGCAAAACATACATATCCAGCAATTTAGGTCGTACTTACCTGTTTTTGTTCCTAAAGGTCATAGAAATTTCATACTTTTCCTGCTTTAAATGTTTACTTTGATGCCAAAGTTTTAGCAGTATATAATTTGAACACCCGATGCAACGTTAGGTAATTGCGAAATATTTATGTGGCTGTTATTATATGTTGGCGTTTATGTTTCCTCAACATCGGCTGCATCAACAGCGAAAACATTTGCAATAGCCGTCGTTGAAGTGCTTTGTCCTAATTCATCCTGTTTGTGTTTTATTTTCGAGAATTTCTTGGAATACTTTTCATATGTAGGTCAAAATCAGTGGCATTTTTAGAAAGCCTTTTGGCTGTTCAAACATCCAGCTAACACTAAATTCAATTGGAATTTATACTGATGCACAGGACAACCCATATATTGCCAATGGCTGGTCAACGATATGTGTGCTTTTAACCATCGAAAGCTTATTTACTTTCTGTGCAGAAAACTACCAGATTTCGACCTGATGTGAACCCAGAGCTTGCACAGGTTGAAAACGTCAGGTCGCTCCCCCCAATTAAAGAAACTTTCACCTTACCACCTACTCAGGCAAGTTTTTACTTCAAATTAATTAGTTTTCAGCATGCGAGAGTCTAGCACGGTTGACCATTTATTTTGGGTAGCTGCATGACTTCTCTTTTGTCTTTTCTGGAAGTTTCTAGTATTTATTACGTGGTGACATGAAAAATACCTAGCATCGCGTGCATGGTATATGGTCGTGCGTGAACTCTGACCCACGCAACCCCTTGAAATAGATGTTAACTTTAACGGGTCATTTATTCCGCCCCGTCACAATAGATGCAATCTTCAGGTCCTTTGTCATTTTCCCTTTTCTTTCGGGCTGCAAAAGTGCATCAAAAATGTAAAAATATTAATGTTGGGCTGGACGTCATCCATCGTCTGCAGGCGTTCTCGTTGATTTATTTCGTTGTTTTATGTTTTATGTAGGAAGCTCATTTTTTAAATGATTATTTATTTGGGTAATCCCGTATAGTTCCGTCAGAAATTTAAAGACCACTGCCCTAAAGTGAGCAAATAGTCATCTTATGTCTTATGTGTCACTATGTTAATGGGAAACCTAAGTAAACTGTTCCTTAGGAAATGGCATGGCAAGGTCTTATCGCATTTCAAGGACCAATCAATAGCAGTCTCATCTTCAACGTCATCCATCTATCGTTTGCACTGAAATGATCCATAAATAACCGAATAAGACCTTGTGGATCATCTTATTTTGTTCTTTATAATTGGATCTTAGAAAAGGTATTATTTAAGTTTTGGTTCTGCCTTGTTGCCACGTAATGGTAGCAATACTTCTTCGCTGGATGAAATGCCAAGTAAAATAGCCAACGTTTTAATTAAAAAACAGCTTGATTTTCCCTGCGCATATAACCAACGTTAAATCAAGGACTTATAATTATGCAACCGTCGTACTGTAGTAGCTCCCATTAACTTCAACCAGAATCCTCGAGACATTTTTTTTTTTCAGATGCGCTATTAGCTTCATCGTATGGCGTGGTTGTGATTAGGTTTTTAATTAAAAAGTTGGTTTACGCCTATAACGCTGGTGCGGTATTAGTAAATTTGCGTAGTAATTCAGCGATGAACCTCATTATGAGGTAATTTAAAGGTTAGCGTTTGCGCACAATGCCAGCCCTAAATTGTTTTGAATTCATTTGGGCATACGCTTTGTGCATACGGTGATGTGGATGTTCCCAAATTATCTGCATGACACGAAAGTTAAAAGATACTTTGTTGAAATATTGGGTACTTAATTAAGAAATCATGATATCAGTGTTTCAAGTTCCACAGAATTTGATGAGCATCTTCACTTCTTTGACAGAAAGCAGTATTTGGTATTCAAAACTTTTATGTGTGTTGGGAACTTGTAAATTGGGGACATTTGGGGACGTTCTGATCTTATCATTGCTGTCCAATTAAACTACACGCAAATGCTCATCATATTCTGAATATGGAAAAATTATCTAATTAACATTTTTAATATATGTACTTTTAATGTACATTGTGTCTTCAAATCATCTACGACAGGGTGGCTTTAAACAAATTTAAAAGTACACGTACAAAGCCAAGATTACTTTCAATTGCTAGTTGCTGTTAATATGTTATCTAACCACCCGTTGAGAGCAGCAATAAAACAGAGCTGTCTTTACATCGTTATACTCCTCATTTCATGCCCACGTGTTATAATCTGATTTGAATTTCTGCCATGTAATTTGCGAAGCACTTTTATCGACGTCTAATTTCCCAGCATATACGTTGTATAAATAGACGCGATTTTTACGTCGCCATCCCCAATTAATCCCGTGACGTTATCAATCCTCCCCAGACGGCCATTATTTGAATTGCGAGCATTGGAAGTCTATTTTTATTTGAATTAATTTTCTCGTTTTGCATGTAACGGAATAATCTGATCTCCGTGAAGCCTTATAGGTGAGTCTAGGTGTGGTCTGGATGTTTTGCAATTCAAATGTTGGTAGAGATAAAGACCAGCTATTCCCATTACGATGATACTGGTAATTAATAAAGGAGTCGTATGAAAACAATGCATGGGGCAAAAGCACTTTCAAGGTGAGACATGAAGTCTACGTGTGTTATAAATAAACACACGATTGTTAAAATGCGATGAAATGCTTTTAAATATCTTATCATCTTTAGGTTTTTGTCTTTGTCGTAACCTAATCTGCCCTGACATAAACTAACTTTCAAATCTAGTTTCTTATAAAGTTGCCCTAACATCAGGCAATCACTGGCAGTCTACGTGTTCATAGGAGAAGCCCACTTTCTCATTTTGTCTATGCTGACGAGTGGCAGGGCATATCCAAAAGTTCCGCGTAATTATCGTTGTAAATTGAGGTTGAACATACTTTTGCATAGTTTAACCTGCGAGACATGTCTGATTCGGCATTTGAATTAAATTATGATAGCGCAACATTTTTACTGCTAAAAGCATTTTTAAGTTTTAGAAGTGCTAGCAGGTTGATTTTAAGACGATGTGGTTAAGGGTGATATATATTATATATATATGATATATATTTTATCAATCTTTAATTTATGTACTTGGCTTGTCGCAAGACGTGTTGACAATTTTGAGAAAGGCTATAAAACTTATATGCCGACAGTGCAGTATATTGAAATACGAATGTAATGTTGTATTTATCGTACGTGCTCTCAGGTTGCTTTTACATTTACAAATTAGCCGATTTTAAAAATCGTAGATGTTCCTTCATTTTTTGCACATTATGCAAATATGAGAGCGGGTGATTTTTGGATCACTTAAAAGGAGTGCATGAAGTGTGAAATACAGGGTGTCAGCAATGTGTTTTATAACAAAGCTTTTTTAATCTGAGTGGAAAATATTTTCAATTCTAGCATTTTTAGCGTCACCTGCTGGTACTTACTGTGAACCAACCGCATGAAAAACTTAAGGCGTTATTTTTTTATCAAAACTTGTTCCTTGCAACTGTATTAGTCTTTTAAAAAATGATTGGGATTACTTACAGGGTGATCATAAAGTCAACTATAATTACAATGTTTTTAAATACTGTTGCAGTTACAAGTAACAGGGTTTGGAAATAAGCCTAAAGTTTCTTATTTCATGTATTTGGATGCCATTTTATTTCAATGCGAAATTTAACTTGATTTTAAGACTTTGATGTTTTTTTGCAGGTCCCAAGCCTCACCTCAAGTTGGGAATTTCTTGAATTTCAAACTCTTGCATATGCAGAGATTTTGATAAGCTGGCAGCTCATCTTTTCCATGTCTGTAATTCATCCCTATCTCTGAGCAGCATGCATATGTTAAGTAGGACTAAGCCCATGCCATTTGCTATTCGATTTTTAGCGTGCATTAGCCTCGATTGAATATTTTTTCTTCTTACTATTTATTTAAATTTGATATACAGTGTACTGCAGTGTCGATAGCAACGCTATATCAACTGACCCTTCGGATGCACCATTTTTCAATAATTACGTGCATAAATTAGGCAGGTAGTAAAGTGTTAGCGAATATGCCCATATCTTCTGGACAGATTTTATGGTAAATATATTGTATATAGAATCTGGTTGCCTTTGTTTTGCTGCCGCAGCGTGGCGCTGCCGGCACTTGCCTTACGATAGGGTACTCCATCCTCTCAGAAAGGGATTCTGGGCCGAGTGCGATATGACTAAATCCTGTTTGACTGAATATATCACTCCCGTAATCAGGTTGTCAGAGTTAAAACTATAAAACAAGTAGGCCTAGCGATTTTCTGCCTGACATTTATTTATGCCCCTCTGGTACTGCGCATGCCCACACACGCAACTTTTGTCAGCCACATTAATATGCAGGGGTTGCGACGTGAATTTTGTCGAAGATAAAGGCCTGTCGAATTCTAGGGTGTTAGACTTTTTGCACGTCTGCTCAGGGACTTAGGGTCACTGTATCTGATATTCCTTTAAAATGGGACCCTATACTCAGAACCCCGTATCGTTTCTGATGAGCATATCGTGAAAATATTGTTTCGTTTTTAAATACACAATTTTGAAGATTTTGTGTTATGTATCGCGAATTATACAGTAATATCTGTGCAAGATGTGATTTGCTTAGATCATTTTGTTATACAGTACATGTATGGTCTAGTTCTTACGTACATTTCTATAAAAATGTCATTGATAATGTTATTTAAACATATTTTTAATGTAAAGGTGTGAACAGGTTTTAAGTCACTTCTTAAGGGCGGTTTGGGGGTTATCATTAGTTTAAAAAATTGTTAGGATTTAAAAAAAGGCGTTGTATCTGTTAATAACTCCAAAGTAGACATCGCTTATTAATACGCTGGGATGTGCAGTGTAATATTGCGCAATAAAACATTTATTGGGCATCATCAAAGTAATCGGATATAAAATAGCAAACACCCATTAATAGTCGATGTGCATTACAATTAAGTGATTAAAACTTTGGTTTTGTATCATGGAATCAATAAGCGGGCCTAATTGCAGGCTCTTGCACGCCAACGATAAGAAGCTGCTAGGCTTAACAATCCAGCAGTAAATCAAGGAATTTAAGCGCACTTTTAAGCCCCTGTGGTTGAGTTATTATTGAGTTTGATAGTTAGGGTCTTAAATCGTGGCAGGCATATATTTAAACCTGTAATGCTTCGATCATTGTCTTCGTTTAATGATAGGAAAGTTTCCTACACACTTAACTATAAAATGGTTTGATGGGCATTGTTACAAATCCTGTGGTTCCCTGATGGGAATTGCTCTGTATCCCTGCTCTACATGTCCACGTGTTATACAGGGTGACCATAAAGTCTTTCATTGTACCCTCATTACAAAAAACTAATTTAAAATAAACTATTAGTTACGAGGAACGCATTTTGGTAAGGCAGAAAAGCTCCTAAAGTTTTTATTTCATGTACTCGGCACATATGAAAACCACCAAGTAATGAAAACCAATTCAGTTCAGTTTAAATACACCCACAGTTAGCATCTGAGATGCCATGTGGTGGGGGGATAGATTTACCCAAATGTAAAAATGTTACGTTGAAAAATGAAAGTAAAATTAAATATGAAGAATGTGCAATAAAGTTGCAGCCAACAAAACAGATAAATAAAATGAAATAAGATACATCAGGATAACATTTTCGATTCCAGCAGTAACAGCGCCGCCTGCTGGTACTCAATGTGAACAAAGTAAATGAAATGAAAACTTTAGTTCTTCTACAGTTCTACCCTTTTCCAAAGTGTGGTCCTTGTAACTCCTATGTGTGCTTGAAAAAGTATTTTTTATAATGAGGGAAGGACTTTAATATCACCTTGTATATCCCCGTTTTGATTTAAATAGCTTTTACACCAAACTTGGTCTGTCATCGAGCAAAAGTCAGAGACTGTTAGTGATATTTTTTCGTGCGGAGAAAATTGGTTTAATGTTAAGTCGCCAACAAATCCTTCATGCATGCTTCGTAATCACGAATGCACGCTGTAATTAAATTATTTAAATGCGTTTATAAGCGAGTGTTTAATAACATCGCCTGCTGAGACAATGGAAATGTCTGAGGAGATGAAAACGTCTCATTCGGTCGCATTCGACGCAGATTGAAAGGGGCATATTGCTTATATCGTGGAAAAGATCGCATTTATGGATCTCTGAATCTCTCTCAGCAAAATGTTGCAATGATTTTCGTGTCGCTTGTTTAGCTTCAAGCGCGCTTCTTTTTGTTGCTAAATTTGGCGATGATTTCACATAAGACAACCGTAATTTTATATATGCACGTGTGGGAGACATAAGGCATCGCGAAAACGCGCATACTTTCGTAATGTTCATCATTATAAATGATTTCCGTTGTCACTCATTTTATCCTAGCCTTTAGACCAAGTGTATCAAGGCAAAAACAAGATGGCTGCGAACTAAAACTATAAACTTTTCGTTTCCCTGGCAACGATACTCAACTCTTTGGTTGTTATCATGCAGCAGGGAAGGAAGGAAGTTCCCACAAAATAATACTGGGATATATGCTTTACTGCAGTGTGTGCTAAATTTTTGTTCATATACAGGGCGAGCAGCGAGTTGTTATGCACTCACCACAAAAATTATGTTAAAAAACGTCGTTACAAGGCTCAAATTTGTAAAATGGTAGAACATTTCCGTAAGATTTATTATTTCGTGTATTTGGATATCAGGGTATGCCAGCAAGCGTCGGGGTGGGGTGGGGGATTAGATTTACCAAATTACAAAAATGTTACGTTCAAAAAGTAAGGAAAATTAAAAGCAAAATTACATATACAGAATGTGCGGGAAATTTGCAGCAATCAAAATTGATAAGTAAAGATAAAATAATAAAATGCATGCCACTCAAGTGCAAAAATGTTGATTCAACAAAAATGATTGCATGTACTCTGCATGCTTTACAGCTTTTGATCCCGACTGTACAGGCGCGCGTGCATAAGGTTGGGAAGAGTAAATATCATTTCCCTGCCAAGGTATTAAAGGAAGTCGAGCGGGATTATATATAAAAGGAAAGTTAACTGCAAATACAAAACTCATAAAGCACGAGAATTTGGCGCGCCTGCACGCACGTCTTGTAATGTTAAGATAAGAAGCCATTTTTGCCCAGCCCTGGAAGAGCTGATAATGAAAGGCAACCACCTGCAGTCGTGGTAATTACACACACTGACTTCAAATCTGCTCTAATGCGCCATTACACCAGGCTCGAGTCCTGAGGGGGTGAAATTGAAAGCAGGAAAAGGTCACCAGGGTGAGACTGGGGTGTTGGGAGGAGCGCCGTACTTGTGTCAATGTTTGCGCTCCAAAATGCTGCTGAAAACCGTTTCAAAAATTATGGACGTAACCGTCTTATCAGCCAGTGTGCATACATAATTATGGAAATTAGCCAGCTTTCAGCGAGTCGCCGACCTAATTGGACAAGCACGAAATATGCTTCTTTGCAAAATGTGGCAAATTTGCTCATTTGATTTGAAATGATCACGTGAAAACATTTGAGATGATCTTAAAGCACTTGGATGAAGTGATTTCAACTTGAAAATGCACGTAAGACCAGATGCTGGCTGGAAAAACACTTGTAATTACACGTGGATGTCCGATTATTTTTTCTACGATTTATGGAAACTAATATTTAGCTTGCCCTCAACCTGCCCCTATAGGTAGGCAATCACTGCTAACACTTGTTATGTGGGCAAACCCACATTTTTTTATTTTCTTCATTTATAGTAATAGGATGAATTCACAGTCAGCTCACATTAATTTGCAATAAATGTCCGGTGAATTCATTCAACTGTGCATTTCGCACCAGTCAACAAGAAGTTAAAGCTTAACTTCCAAGTCATATTACCTTAAATTTTACAAATCTTGTTCATTGATGAACGCTTGTGCTTTGGAATGAAGAACGTATAGTAAAATGTTAACACGTCCTCTAGATCATGTAATTGTTGTTTCTTCTTTTTTTTTAACAAAGTATTATACGCTTCTTGAAGACAGTTCTCTGATTGCAGAATTTTCCGCATGTTTTCAACGTAATGCGGTCACCCTGCATTAGTTGAACTTTGTTTGATGTACTACGGTGTTCATTTTTAAGTTCATATGGTAGTGTAAATGGAATTTGGGTCTAATGAACACCAGCTGTTCATTTTTACGAACAATTCTGCCTTACTTTGATCTGACGTTACTGTAACCAAGTAGGGCCCAGGAACTTTCTGATGGGCGCTTTTTGGGTACTGAAGGAATCTATTTAAGAATCATTACACTAACTTCATGCCATAAATGTAATGCTATTATCCCCTCTACACAACGGCGTGTGTCGTGGCTGACCATCTGTAAAATGTTGAAGCAACGCTAAATTCCAAAATATTGTTTGTGTCACACCCTGTATCTTGTGCTATGAAAAAAGGCCAAAACTCGCGTCTTCTCGTTTGACCAATTGGGCCAAGATGCTATAATTCAGCCGTGGCATGGAGTGGGGAAGTTCGCTTTGGGAATTGCTACGCTAGGCGACTTTGACAAAACCAGCAAAAAATTCGATTTAGCAAAGGCACCGTCCTTAAACGATTGCTTTTTCAAACAGCATCGTAACATTTGAGGATGTGGGGGCAAAAAGCAGCCAGGGTAGCGTTTTAGGGGTGGTCATTAGTGGGAGGCCCTCGCCTCATTTCTCTCGAGATCAATGTTTGTTGCTATTCTTTCAATGCTCTGCTATTTACTCGCATTAGTGGAGAGAAGGACTGGGTTTGCTACGCTGCACAAAGCGCTAATCAAATCGGGGGCTTTGTCATGTGACAGCCCTTTTTCGAGACTGATGACTTCTCATTTAACCCCACTGTCCACGCACACGGAGGAAATCAAAAATGGAGCTACATTTATATAGCAGCTGCACCAGGTTCACACACATGTGCTGCTGTATTAAGTCACATTCCTAACAGTTTGACTGTTCAATCGAAGTGGTGGCAGACTAAACTTGTCAATACAACTGGTTCGGACACATTATAATAAAATATTGATATCTTCAAAAAAACTTTGTCCCAAAGTTAGATAAATTGAGGCTAAAGAAATCATTGAGCAAAATTATGTCAGATGGGATGAATCTTGGCCCATATTTCGTTCATAAGTATGTAGAACGTAAAGAGTTGCAGTAGACGACAATTGTCTAAGAGCTTCAAATTAATTCAACTCTTCAATTCAATTCAATACAAACATCGCCCAAGCAATGAAACGGAATAACTCAATCCAATATGGTTTGGAATGATGACATTATTTCATCTATTGAACGGTTCGTTTTGGTGGTCAACAACGTTATTGCTAAGTAGACAAAAGCGTTTATCATAAAATAAACCATCACTTCAATTCGTAGGACAAAATTCGTACAGGTACATGTAAATGTAGGTAAAACTCGTGTCACTACGTTTACATCATCTCCCAAATCAGCAGCTAAAATCACAAGTATTTCAGGCAACGTGACTTTCGACACACCCTGTCAAATGCAATTGGCATTCACGTTGCATGATTAGGAAGCATACGCTTTATGAGGTACTGGGACCCATTTGAAAAACCTTTTATTTGTTATTTGATTTCCATTGAAGTGAGTGCCGCACCAATACTTGGAAGTCTTTTCTGTGCCATGCAAAACCAGCCATGAATTAAGCTAAGCATCGGGTCGATCTGAAAATTGAATAAACTTCAGCTCGGTTATAAGGCCATTCTGTAAGCGCCCTTATCTTTTTTTTTAGCCAATTTCGTATGCGCATTTAACGTTTGGTGCTCGGAATCCCTTTGAACCTCTACGTTTGCATACGTTTCTTGCAGGACGTTAATGTCGTGCTTGTTTTGCAATGCAAATGCCTTCCAAATTTCATTAACTGAGCGTAAAATTCAGTCTCTGCAACCCCCTTTCGCAATTTTGCTGAACATCTTCCGGTTGGGACTGAACAACAGAACGAACATTGTTTCATGTAATTGAAAGTAATTGCGTTTACATAAGAACTCGACTGCGAAATGAACGCTGATGAAATGCAATCGTTAACCCTGTTCTTTTCGAGGCTTTTATTGCCTGATGAATGGTCCGAACCATTGTTAAACATTCAGCGGTGTAAAGTATAATTTCGTTACTTTTTTGGACATTACTTAGAGGTCATTTTGATCTATCCCAATGGATTTGCATGCACATGTAGAACGATCAACGATTACATTTTGATCTTCTGCTCCGACCTCATCATTCCTCCTGGAGCATTTAAATAGTTTACTCGATTAGATTATCCGGGGTTTCGATTATTTCGAAAATGTCATTTCGTAACTTAGGGGACGTTCATGCATGCCTTGTGTCATCATATCAGGGGGTCAACCAAATGCTGACCAAGGATGATTGTAAGTGAGGAGGGGAGGGAGTCATCATCAAGAGGGGCTGAACATCGTCTAACGGATAATGACATAATATATAAACGTCACCTTACACTGTAAACCATAAAGGTACAAATGCAGTTTTTGTGGGGTACAAATGTACATTTGCACCCCATATATCATATATGTACCCAAAGGGATGAAATGATTTAAATAATTTTACCTCAAGGTACAATATGAATAGGTACAAATGTAGACTCATATGTACCCCTAGGAACACATGTCAAGTGTACACGTGTAAAACATATGTTCTCTTAAAGTTCAACTTTTGTACTTTTTCCGTTAAGAGTGTATATACTTTAATAATTTAAAGTTTTCCACAACCTAAAATATGGTGGTAGGTTTATTGGTAGAATGGTCAAAATGAAGGCCCAAAACTTGTAAATTATTATTAATTATGTTAGAAAAATCTTTATCGTCGAATAACAGGCATATTTGATACAAAGCCAGGCACTTTCTGATTAAAATCTTGTCCAATGGACACGCACCTACACCGCATGAATAATTGATTTCTGCTCTTGTTTGCCAACTTCTGCGTTTCGTATCAATATTTCTAGTCAATTTATTTGGCAATGGTTTATAAAGCAAACATGGGCTAAAAGTATCGATGTCACGACTGTAGGTCGAAGTGTGCGGCTAGACATACATGTGATGCATGCTCTGGCTGGTCTATTTTTCAGGCTTGTCACACCCAAACAAATATCAAAGTTTGTTTATTATTATGAAGAGAATAGAGTTGCGTGAATTTTACAAACTCGCCTAACTGTAGCGCGAGGAGCTTGTTAGCTCCATAAATC
The DNA here is from genome assembly GCA_034695085.1 of Cylindroiulus punctatus. NCBI lineage: Eukaryota > Metazoa > Arthropoda > Diplopoda > Julida > Julidae > Cylindroiulus > Cylindroiulus punctatus. The sequence continues at coordinate 22,147 of JAQFYZ010001496.1, forward strand.
ATCTTGTTTTGTAATAAGTTCTTAAACCCTACAATGACATTTTGATTTACGGTAATTTATGCATTGTAAACGCTATCTCTGAGCGAATAATGCTGCTTGTTTGCAGTTGTACACATGAAAACTGGAAAATAAATATTGTAGTGGAGGCTAATTGTTAACGTATGGCCCAATTAATTTAGGGTGGTTTTAATCAACTTCGCGATGGACAGACCATGGAGCTTACTATAAAAATAATTCATGAGAAAGTTTACAAATTCTAAGAGGAAGAACAATATTATAGAATCATTTACAATATGAACGAAATTACAATGGTAGTACGTTGAATTCACTACCTCGTTCAAGTAGAAGTTAGTGAATATAGGACCTCATGAGCACCCTGTACAAGTATATCCTGTCTGATACATCGCCTGAATTGTGAATTGACTAGTAGCTATGATTCATCAAATGATTTACACTGCAATTACAAATTTAGCCAAGATTCGTCAAATGATATAATTACACATTTTTTACAAGCTTTTGCAAATGTTGTAATTCCGATTTGGAGATATTTTATCGTTATTTTTCAACGTTGTTCAGGGTATATGATTTTAAATGAATCTCCTGTGCTTTCATAAACCATTAATAGAATAATCCGTTTTATTCAGCTGTAAGGTAAATGCATTAACAACTAAGTTCATTCATCACACTAAAATGGCTGCTACTCCATCAATCATGAATCTGTCATTTCACGGCTTTAATTTTGATCGAATCGCTCTCTCATATCAATAGATAAACTTTTCATAGTTTAGACCAGTGTTTCCCAACGGGGGCGGTACCGCCCCCCTGGGGGCGTTGAAGAGACCTAAGGGGGCGTTATTGGTCCAAG
>JAQFYZ010001497.1:0-23009 GCA_034695085.1 Cylindroiulus punctatus
CCATGTTGAAAGTTGTTTTCGCCAGAATAAAGTCTCTTTCGATTCTTTAACCGTGCTACGACTGGATTTATTCATCACTTGACATCTAAATTAATTACAGCCTGAAAATCCATCTTGAATACTGACTTGAAATCAATTTGAGTGGCCTGGAGCGCTTCTTGGTGAAGTCTGATAAAAGTAGTACATCAATTGTTTACTCAATGATGGGTATACATCAATTACCTCCAGTTCCCTGAAATCAATTGTATGCTATGCACTCCTTGGGTGTCCGTGGATCGTGGTGGGACGTTTTCAAATACTTGTATACTGTAGATGCATATCATTAGACATTAGATTTGTACAATATGTACTCAGCTCTGGATCTTTTGAAATTCTCAAACGCGTGGTAGATAGCGACCTTTTCTTTGTGATTCTGTTGTTATCTGATCAGTATTTCAGACTCTTAAAGCGACTACAGTTGTAATCATGATTCTTCAATAAGATACAGATGTATGTTTTCCAAAGGAGCATTATTTCCTAAAATAAGTTTTCTATTGTATATATGATATCTCATGTAATTTATGCTATGGCAACCTGCATGTGTCAAACGCGAACATAGGCAAAAGGATCCAAAGATCTAAGGACTCAAAATGCACATTCTGCTAAATCACCATTCATATGATTTCTAAATTCCATCAGAATCTTTTCTGACTGCCACTTCCGATGCTTTTGGAAAACGCATTATTGCATTTTCTATGTGGGTTTACATGTTATCGCTCATAACATACGAATCAAATAAGAAAAATGCACAATGCAACAAATGTTTGATTTTTTGGACGGCTTTTCAGAATCTGTTCCAATCAGTGACTCTTTTAGAAGATTAATGATGCAGCTTAGGCCTGCTAATAATTGTCTCTGTTAATAATGAAAGTGCCCTTTGTTTCGTTTAATGAATACCTTACGCCAGAGTTCATTATTTATCCCAAGTAATGGCATTATCTGTGGGAATGCCCAATGACAATCAGCAGGAATTCCTCCACATGAGACTCCGTAAACTGTAACAGGTGCGAAGCAATCCGTGGCCGTCTTTTGTGCTGTTTTTTCTTCAGGTGCCTTTCAAAAGGATGGCTTTAGTATCTATCACTAACTTGTGTTTTCCCATTTTGGCACGACAACAAATGTACGGCATTAGATATGCTAGAATTCTTTTGAACATCAATAGTTGGACTTAATAATGAAGCTGGCACGCTTGGTGCTTTTGGACTATATAGGCGCGAAACCGTAACGCCATTTTTATTTCCAAACACCGAAATTTCCCTTGAAATCAAAGTTTTCGGAGGGCAATAAATGATCCCTTTACCCCTCGTGCAGCATTTATCACAGTTGGATTTCGCTTACAATAACTGTCTTTTTTTCTAAATTTTGGTAGATTGTCTCGAAATTTGTCCCTTTAATGGCAAAAAAGAGAAATGGGAGAGATTTTCAATTCGATAAAATGCAAGCGGAGCCACGGAATACCTTAGGGTCTTACCTTATAAAGTGTGGGGGCATTTGTTTACTTTGGTGATAGGACTACGCAGTACAAAAACAAATTTTTTTGACATTGTTTTCTTTTCGTCTAAGAATTCAATCGAATCAACAAAGCATTACCAACGTCGTGACTGTGCGAATGAGGTTTTCCAAGTCAAAGACCATTTTCCAACAACACTATATATGATTCGTGATTTTTAGTTTACAAATGCGAGCGAAGTTGCATGGACTGGACACGGCGAATTTCAGTGTTTTTCAAAGAATTTTCTGTGGCAAAAAGGCTCACAAATTTAAATGCATTTTAAAAGCATGATAATTTATAAGCGTTTTTATGCCTTTTTGGATAATAAGATCAGTAAATGCATCGAATATTGCATTCAGATATCGACTCGCATGTGAAAATGGAAATAAATTATTTCGTGGTCGAGTAACGTCAGCGATTACCCACATTTGAATTTAGTATAAATGCATTAGCCTACTTCGGAAAATGCGTACTTTTCAGTTTAAAACGAAAACATTTACGAATATTTTTAGGAATCATGATTTGAGGAGCAGGACATGCTGGGATATATTGTGTCTAAAGTGTATGGCTAGAAAAAACATACCAATTAAGACGTCGTATACATGTACATGCCGAAATGAATGTTCCTGTTAACTTTTTTCCATGAAATATATTTAGATGCACGTTACCTGTACTTAAAATATTATAGCTTAATTATTTGATCGTGCAGTAGCTCGATAGCTGATAATATATGGCAATAGCTGATAAGGACATGGGAATCAAATTAGAAAACTGTTCGAAATTTTAAATAATGTTAGCAAATTTCTTCGTAATTAGCTGTATTCGTACCGAAAACAGGTATTATAATTATTAATGTCTTACTCGATATCGAAATTGACGTTTAAACCCATTAACCTTTCATTATTTGGTCTACATAGTCTAATTTTTGTCTCAGAGAAGGAGGAAGACGTCATTGTTTGCTGTGATGCGTTAATATGAAGTTATAAACAATGTCATCCACCATTACACTCGCAATTTTTCGCTAGGATATTATGCACGCTTTGTTTTGCGACATAATGCGGTCATATAGTCTAATGCACATTATAAAAATTGATGAAAGCGGTTAAGGTACTAAAGTTCATTTCATGTACATTGTATTTGATTCATTTACCATTTTGCAGTTATAATTCTGCGTACCGTCACTCTCTGTTAACCAAATACACCGTTTACCTGTATTTGCAAATTTTGCCTAACCTTAAAACACCCTTACACTAATTTATTAATTTATTTCGATTTAGTTGCCTTAAGTCTGTCATCTGGTGCCGACATGTTCACCCTGTACTTTATGTAGGGTTGTACAGCACAATCATCGCAACAAAACGTGAAAAAATAATTATAAGAAACAAACTGTCAGCAAACACTTTGAATCCACAGAGTACCGATATCTGCAAAGTACACTGTATGATACACTGTACATTTGAATTTGAAAGCAAAGTGTTTCTGAAGGATCATAAAAATGTGAAGGTACGAGCTTGTTCAAAAGATGTCTTCGCCACATGAAGACATCCACTTGCCATCTTATTTCCATGAAAGCAGGTTGTCATTACATCTATTATAAGGATCAAATACTCAAGTTGGCCATTTGACATCATTGTATGCGTAACATAAAGAAAACCATTGATATTTGCCAGTTTTGCACCTGCATGTTTGCTTTGCGTTGCCCTTTAGCGTGAGGTTTTCCGAACTTGTTTTTCTACAGTGACCAACGTGAGAACGACTCTGAATTTTTCAAATAACGCACTCGTAAAACACAAGCTTATAAATACAAGTTTCTCCATAATCTGGGCATTAAAATGACAATTATGAGGTATCTTGACCACGACATACGCTGTACGCCCGGAATTGGGGAATGTTGGAGGCAAGTGGACATGACAGATCAGAATTTCAATAGTAGCTGCTGGTTCCATTTGCATTCAATTCATGAGATGGAAAAGGCGAGTTTTAGGGGCTTTATTTAGCGAAATTCATAATCAATTAGGTAAGATGCGAACTTTCCCATGAAGTGCAAATAAATCATTTCATTATCGTGAAAACAAGCTTTGGCCCGTGGGGTTACCAGGATAGACCAACATTCTTTGAAGCACCAGCTGGTGCACAAGCGTGGTAATTAACCCTGAGCACCTACAAGAATAGCGCCAATAGTGCTTAGCAATATGCCCACCTTCCAATCTTTAGACTGCACATTGTCATTTAGAATGTGCTCGAAGAGCTGCGTTCACCATCAGAATGGTAAATTTACAATTTTCATGCAGCAGCTGCACAACTGACGGCTGGGGTTGCGACTTCCCGATTTCTTGACCTTTCAAATGCACGGGATTAATAAACTGAATACTTAAGCCGGTTTTTCATATGCGATATAAGAATGTGCGCTTAAGGAGTTCCAGTTCATTGTTTACATAATTGTAACCAATATTAAGAACAACGGAGCGCTAGGAATACGTCCTAAATAACAATAACCGTGTTTGATGGAATACCAAGATGGCCGTCACTCAGGTGTTTAATCGTTCCAAGCCAATAAACATGAAAGCCATATTTGTTTAAAAATTTGATGACTCGCAATTCAATAACATCCAAATGTGGCAATAAAGACAGGTTTATAATAACGTTCATTTAATATTGTACTGAGCATGCAGGAAGCATGGAGGTCACTTTTGCATATTTGTTAATCTATGCTCATTGATGATGTTGCATGAATTAAGTAAGCATTTTTAACAAATTAGGACATATCTGCAATTAGTCTTCATTAAAAAAATTTAAAGGTTAATTAACACAACAGGTAAAGAATGTTTGACGTTAAATTCGCGTTTTTCTAAAAATGACGTACATACTGTACATGTACTGTAACATGTCCATAAGATAACGTGTTAAATCGGTTCTTCCTAAAAGTTTCACCCAATTCATATTACAAAATTCGCGGCTGTACCATTGTGTATGCTGTACGCCGGGGGTAAATAATAAGAGGGCTTCTCCTAACGGCCCATAGCTGTCAGTGATTGCCTGGCGGATGGGCAACTACATACATAAAGCACATTTTTGGACCAGAAAGAACAAGTGAGATAGGTGTTATTCTTGTATACACAGATAGTAGTATACCAAAAGTCATCCCTGGGCAATTTATTTTGGAAACGCTTTTGTATCTTAAAAATATACCAACAAACTAACATTTTTGTTGTTTAAATAAGTAGCAACAAAATATGAATACATGTGCTTTGTGCTCATTTGGAGTGGGACGTATGGCAAAACCACTCATTAGCAGTTTAAATGATTTAATCCAATAATATCACCCCTTCTAAAGCATAGTACTCCCAAACTGATTTTGGGAATATATAAATATTCCCAAAATCAGTTTGGGAGTACTATGCTTTAGAAGGGGTTTTTTTTTTTTCTTCTCACTTTTCACCCAGGTTTGGGAAGCGTTTTGACTCGAAACAAAGCAAATTTAATGTTGAACTGGTGACGATGTTCATATCAGGTTGGCGAATGTTGTAATGTATTCATGCCGTATTACCTAGTATTTACCACATACTAACAGCAAAGTGTAAATTGGGAAGCGCATCATTATTTTATAGTCTCTGCATGTAGACGCGATGTAATTTCGTTTCTCCATATTTTATTTCTCCTTTTCCTTTCGCTTGTAGTCCTCAATAGTGCCTTCATTGTCATAGACATATTAATGACGGACAGACTTGTTTTATTACATAATGTTCATGATTTGGAATAAGGAAAACCACATAACACGAAGAATCCAAAAATAATTCGTGGGCGTATGCCGCACACAGTATTTAACTTAGAATGTTCGCTGAATCTGCTATATTATTCTTTTGAGATTTAAACGTACATGTAACTAGAAATTTAGTCATTACATGCATTGTACATGCGCGTGTTTGATTTTTTAAGTATTTTTTTCCTGGACAACATCCTGCTGTCTTGTTTGGCTCGTCCACTTGTTCCTCTTCTACATTCTGAGTGAGATAACACCCTTGAAATATGAGGCCTGCTCAAGAACGCTCATAAATCTGACCACGTTTTTGCCAAATGTGGGAAAAAACGAAATTTTTGTCGATTTCCAGTAAAAATGAGTGAACTGCAATTTGGGCACATTTCTGTCGCCGCTACTAGATGAAATGTGATAAATAGTTTGTGTACGTACTAATACATTGCACGTGCTTGCGATTGCACTTTTATAGGGCCATCGAACCTATCTGGAAAAAGTTGGGAATTTTTTTTATTCGATGGTAGCATCAATAAGCGAAAGGTTAATGATCAAGCATGGTTGCGTTGAAATCAAATACGATTTTCAAATTTTCTTTCCGCATCTTTCATTGCCATACATACAGTACAGCAGGTCTAAACAGTTTTTAAGACTTTCATAAAAAATTCTGAATTGAATTTCATGGGCTGAGCAGAAGAATACTTTCTTAAACAGCGTTTGAATCATCTTTAGATGAATATATCAAGCTGTAAATGCTTTCCCCAAGTTCAAAGCCTGAGTGTGGTGAGTGAGTGGTTGTTTGCATGTGTCACTCACCAAAAAATAGGCGCTATATGCGCGTTTTCAAGTGTTTTCTCTATTGGACTTTTGAATTTAGCTGTAATGGTAGTACTTGTTCGTAGTTTTCAAACATGAAATTTGGCAGCCTTTCACAATGGCTTTCCCCACTAACGCCAGCCTCCACCACCACCACATCATGCACAATCTAAGGATACTTAAAATGTTTAAAAAATGTCCTTCCCCCTCCAATGCAGCACATTTTCACTGCCGAGTGTTTATAGAGAAGAGATTATTATTATTATTCGCTTTCGATATTAGTCTTTGCTGCACAACTTGCCCCTGGCCATGGCAAACAGGTCTGCACCTCCTAAATGCGTGCGCACCTCGTACCTGTTGAAAGCAGTTTTTATGCCCCGTTTATGAGACATTTTCCTAGGACTAAAACTCATCTTTTTTAAACACAATGCACGCGGACGAAATTCGTATGCGTGTTTCACGCCGTTTTCTTAACCCCCCCTGAGCTTCTCCACTTTGTTATTGAAGGTGTTATTCTTGCAGTTTTTTATGCCCTCTAAAAACGAAATAGTTGCGGAGTTTGAAAAGTATTTTTGAGTTATTGTTGCTGCTCCCTCTGTATGCCCCTGTAAATACTTACAACAATCGACCGAGGACAAACACGCGTGGATACACACAGTAGCACGCGCACGCATGCCGTTTGCGCATGCGCAAGTCCTCATGTCCGGTCCCACCGTTCTGATGCACCCATCTTTACCACTTCAGGCTAAGATCAAGTCCTGTCAAGCATTAAACAGGAGATCTTTGCTTGTTGGCGAAACACTTGGTTGTCAACTGTACAGGTAACCATGTGAACATTGATTACCATGCAGCATAAAATAAAAATATTTCCTTAATAAGTGCTGATAAGTTCCTTACCCGGGTGGAAAAAGTTAATAGGGCCATGTATGGAATCATATATGGCTGGGACATGTATCATGTATGGTTATATCAGAAATTGGACATGCATAGCCATGTATGACCATATACTGTGTAGGTCCCTACATACGTTTATATGGCCATATATGACCCTACATAGTCATATATGGCCATATATGAACGTACACGCCCACTGATTGAAGTTGTTGCTAAACTGACCTATGAGGAAATAAACTTATTTTCAAGGGCATTTTTTAAGCCAATGAACATGATTTTAACTACAGAGCATTATTAACCGGAAGACACCATTCGTTCCTCCAAATTAAATTATATGAAATAAATACATGTATGTAAAATATAAAACATTAACTAATTATAAGCTGCAATAAATGCGCATCTTGATATTTTACCATAATATGACATTCTTACTATACTTCCATTCATGAAAATTTTATGATTAGCAAAATACATCTGTATTAAACAGTATCAATGGACATTTTCAACCTCTTCAAAATATGTATCAATTTTTTGATACAATTTTTTTCATGACCATATATGACTCAAAAATGGTCTTGTATGGCATTCCAGACCCCATATACAGTGTACATGTATGGTCTTATACATGGCCAAACTCGGGCATGGGAACTCGTCGTCGATAAACCCCTGGAAAATGTCGCAGCATCTGCACTCGGAAATATTAAATCAAACGTGTAGACAAGAAAGCGCTCAGAGTAGGCCTGATATGGCATTCAAGACCCCATATATGGCCATCTACATGGCCATACATGGCACATACATGAGCATATATGACATATATAATCCCATACATGGCCCTATTACATTTTTCCACCCGGGTTACATTCGAAAGCGAGTCCTTATTGGTGTTCTGGCGAAATCTGGATGCTGCCTTGTTTTTGATTAACACAAATTGCTACAGATGTAGACGACGTTAAAGATTACTGAGTTGAAATTGCATTTGTGCTTTTAATCAAGCTGCATGGACCGATTCCTCGACGTTTCGTGGCCATCAGTTCACGAAATCTGTCGACCATGGTGCTCGTGCACATAATATTTGAAGTTAGGTCACCCAGTATGAGTTTGACCCAATTTTGAACAATGGACATATTTGCTGTTTCTCAAAATTTTTGAGGAATCTATGAAAAAGATGTTCGATGTTAGTGCAACTAAGTTAACTGGGAAAATTATTAGTTGTGTAACTTGTGTTTATGCAAATGTAACAAAAAGCATCAAAATTTAAGTTTTGTCTCCAACTATGGTTGCAGAGTTTGATGATTCCGAACTAACAATCTGCAATTGTCATACCAGTGTTACAGTGCATTTCCCCAAACACTTTCCAGCACTTTATCATCGTAATACAACTGTGCTTAATATTGCTCGGTCAAACACTTTACTCTCCATTGTTGGGACGACAGCTTCCCATATTCAGAGGTTGAATGTAATGCATTGAAAGCAAATGCTTTTACTGTAAATGCGTTCGAGTATGGTCACAACACTGTGACTATGATTTTACGAAATGCAGGTTGCTGCTCTCGTATTTTTTTCAACCACTTGCTAATGTGGTAGATTGTTTGTGGTGTTAACTTTCTTTAAAGCCAAAGTCATTGACTAACGACATGCGGAGTATGAAATGATGAACATTATTGAGTTCTTAAATAGTTGCCGAAGGGGTCGCAATCTCCAATTGTAGCATTCACCTTGTCGGATGAACATCGGGGGAGATTGATTGCTGGTCTGAGTTCGAACATATAGAATGTCATTACATCCGCTCGTCCTATTGCATAATGACCATGCCTTAGTGATCAATTGAAGGTGCTTTATATTTCTCGCAAATTTTGGAATGCCCTTGTGCTATGGCAATGAAATTGCAAATGGCATAAGGCAACATAAGGCCTCCTGTGCACATAATAGTCTGAAAATTGAAGTGTGGGGAGAAGCTAAAAGTAGCCTTTTGTAGCATTCAGAATTCACTTTTGCTTTTGTGTTTAACTCATTTCTAGTATTTATGGCGGAATTCTGCCTTCTCTTCCTCCTCCTCCTCCATTCCTATAAGATCCAAAACGAAAAGTACACGCTGAGGAATAGTTTAAGTTATTTTATAATTGAGGTGATGACTGCTTGCTAACGTGTAAGCCACAGGATATTTTAGGAGTTGATTGCCGGGTAAGAATCGAATTAAATGGCTTGAATGGTCCAAGGAGATGAAAGGTGCCATTGGCCTCACAAATCTTGCAATGTAATGAATTTGCTGTTGACCTTTGGCAACTGTTCCAATCAGTCGGCCATAGGCAGGGACATTGCAGGAGGAAACGTGATTGGAAATTTGTAAAAAAAATGTGGCAAATGCTCATCACACTCAGATAATCTTATCCCAAATGTTGAAGATATTTTTTATTTCAATTCGTTGTAAGTTTTTCATCAGTGGCCTCGCAACCCCATGCCCACACCCCACCAGGCAAGGACCGTGCCACGTTTTGCACCTTGCAGACCGCCCGCTTGCATAAACAGTGTGGGCCCAAAAATTGTTTGAAAAAGTACCATTAATAAATTCTCGTTAAAAAAAGTGGGAAAAAATCGTGACTCTTTTTCGTCTATAACCATAGTCCACGTTGAAATCGCGCAAAAAATGAGTTATTATGAAGGTCTGTATTTACTTCTGCTTTGACTTGACTAACATGGAGTTTAGGGTAAGGCATAGGAAGAAAAGAATGGACGTATGGTGACTGCACATAAAACGAATGCATCTTACAAAGGGAATGGTCTCTTTTCGCTTTCTTCGTGCATCCTTACTTCATCTTTGGACAGAAATGTTTAGAAGTCAATTTTGAGCATTTTACTCGGAGTGGCAACAAAGAAAATTGCAAAACCTTGAAAACTGAAATGTTTTCTTGCGTATGTCTGGCATCCACTTGGACTTTTCATCCATCACCCCATCAAGCATTTCGTTTAGTCTTATAAACATTCCGTTTCTGGAGTTTCTTCAAGGTTTGCACACCTGCTGTCTAATGTAAGCAAATTTGGTTAAATAGCAATCATAACAATCATTTTTACATTTCGGGAAATATGTTTTCGTGCCTAGAAATCACTCATCCAAATCTGTAAATGTTGCTGGACCGACCTCGCACATGCGTTTGCAATTACTATCAAAATGAATTCATAGAAATGTACAGCAGTTTCACTCGCTTTGTGTCAATTGACATGCCATAGGAGAGGCTTAATACAGGCTTATTATAAAACGGAATTTTCTCCTTAAAAATTCATTTGATCAGTTCAAGATGTAAAGTTTTGGTGAATTTTGAAAGACAGTTCTGCGACTTGAAAGGGCTAATGGTGACCAATGGTTTTCACATTTTCTCCAAAAGTAGTTATAAAGTTTCATGATGAGGTCGCACACGTGTACGGTATGGGTGAAGGAAAGATGCCATCCTTTCCAGACGTTATGCCACTCGATTTTATTTCAGTCTGATATTTGTTTCATTTTTATAAGAGTATGTATCTGATACTGTAATGGAAAGCCAAGCAAGAGTGACTATTAATTGACTTTAACACTGTGCACATGAAGAACTCAAGTACCTTAAGCCAACAGCCTTCTAAAAAAAAACAAAGATAATGCAGTTCAGGTTTTATACTTTTCAACTAATACAGTATATTGTTTTTTACCTTCGTTAGCTGCTAAAACAGGTTGCGAACTTGCCGCAATTGCGATGATTTTACCAAGTTTAGGCAAAGATGACGCTGCACCATATTAAAATTACTCCACATTCCTCAACCTGCAAATGGCAATTTATTAGTCGCTTGAAAAGTTGGTAGTTCTCATATTAAATATTCATTTCATTTTTTTAGAGAAACTGATTCATTTATTATATTTAATTAGCGACATCATTAAGGCAACTTAATGGGCAGCCTTCTATTCCAGGGATGCCCAGGGTTGACACCATCAATAATAATGCTTAATTGTGCTCGCAGAGTTCAGATTTTAGAATTATAGAAATTTTGTGTACTGTACGCCTGGTGTACATGTTTTTTGTAGCCAAAAGTCATTAGCTGGTTATAATGTATAGTATCTCGCATTATCAGACTTGCCTGGAATAATTGTGTAATGCGCTTCTAGGCATTATCTTACTTCTATGTAATAAATGGTTTACATGTACATAGGGCACATGGACCATTATTGTAAATAAACTGCCTTTTCGAGTAATATCTTTGTTCTTGCCAGGGTACATGTCACGCATGCCAACATGTACATGCGTGTCTCAATTAATATGCCTGGCAAGCCTTTATGGCCAGTTTAGTAATTTTTAATATCCAACTTCAATTTTGCTGTCGCGTCGATGACCGCGTTGGTTCTAGCAAGTTTTTGCATACATGTGCATGTACTTGTACGTACGTTGAAGTACGTATGGAATGTTCGATAAAAATAACACGTACTAAATCGGTTATTTTTTAAAATCTTTGTCGGTACATGCAACTTTAACTGAAATAGACACTATAACGAGTGCATGTTTTATGAATCAAATTATAACTCAATTATTCCTCGAAGCAGTCTTCTTAATGGATTAATCAACGAACTTGTTTGTGGTATTTCAAACTTCTTCGGCAAAACTAACCGACAAAAACTGTTTTAAAAGTCCCTCGATTCTTAATTGGAATTCATCGTTAAGTTTTTCTCGGCGTCGCCACCATCATTAATTAGCAAATTAGCACCTGCCTAACACTTCAAGGAGTTCATTATTTAACTCATTTATCATTGTATCGTCCACCTTTCAAATGCGTGGTTTCCAGTGCATGTCGCACATACTTAAATCATATAGCGAAGTATGCGAACGCTGAACATTTTTGCAAGCGTTTTTGCAAAAATGTCCTGTTTGATTTATTTCATGGAGTATATTTAAAGGAGGAATACTGCATTAAAATCCTATTAAAATAATTTTTATTTTTTTGATGTTAAACAATAAAACAATACTTTAAAAAAATCTAAAAGCAGTTTAAGTATCAGGCACATGGGAAATGAATATCTTAAAAAGTGCCTACAAATTGTACTTTCGAACTTTTAGAGAACAAATAAAAAAAACCTGATTTGTGCCGCCAATTTTTGTTGAAAGAAAATAGTGGTGAAATTGAAACACAACTTAGGGGTGGTGCGGAAAGGACGTCGATTTTTTGACAACTTAACTTTTTCACAACCCCTTCATCACCACTCTTGGACGCCCAATTCCAGTATTAACAGTTGTCCCTAACTGTTTAAGCATGACCTCTTATGGTAATTAACAACTGTGTACATTAATTTTTAACATTGATAATTAAATACTTTCAAAAACGAAGTCTGGGTTAAGGGATGGGGAAAGTGCTGTGCTGGGTTTGTTTACAAATTACTAGGTGTAACAGTACTTCACCACTACATGTATACATATATTCATTTTAAATCAAATACTGGCAGTTGGCATCAAATTCATTCTCCAATTTCCTCATCCATCCACAGTGATTTGTATCACGTTCTTATCATAAGCGATTGGTGCTGTATTTGGATCATTTCATAATCATTGACATGCCCCTGACAAATCACTTTCGGTGTAGTTTTTTAGCTGAGGTTGTTTGGGTTGTTGCAAAGTGTAGCGACTGCCAATCGATAAGGGGTTGGAAGTGACATAAAAGTTGGCACTCCCGAAACCGCAAACCACAGGGTTAACAATTGTTGTTGGGCAGGTCATAAACGGTAATTCGTAAACAGGTGAATGCGAATTGGAATCTGCTCACCGCATATACACAGTAAACATATGAATAGAGACGTTGTTTGTTCTTCCTGAAACCCGTAAATTAGTGACATGGGTAAACAGTTTACTTTTTGCAGAAAAAAGCCAAAAAGACGGGAACCGCCCTTCTCCCATTTGGTTATCGTGGAATTGGACATGCTCACTTGATGGACACTAAAGTGCAAACACCATGAATTTTAATATTGACTGAGCAAAAGGTGGACTCTGTCGATCATGATCCAAAAAGTCGTTAAAGTAAAGATCTCCAAAAAGCATTGACCCTGCAAAAGAAGTAAACTATTTCTGGCTGGGGTGCCTTGACTTTGAAATTGTAGCAGAATTTGCAGAACGTTGTGGGCATCGCAGTGCGTGAGCATATTTAAAATCAGGGCACGAAATATTATAATGTTCTGACTACTGTGCTGCACGACATTATAAGTTAATATTTGGGCGGCGTTTTTACAACCGAGGAGTGCACAGGGGCATCTTTTTCATTTTTTCCAAACTCTTTTTGCTGCAGTTTGTGGGGTCAGATGCCAAACTTTAAAAAGGTATTGCCCGGGGCGCTCAGTTGCATGAGTGGCCCACCGGTGCTCACGCTCCTGTACACTATATAGCGCAGTATAATTAAATTATTACAGCTGTCGGCTAAATATTATTACTGGATAATGGATGGAAGCTAGACTTAGTATCTTGCGCCCGGCGCAATTTATCAAATGTTTTCCTATTTTCGATGGCCGAAAATTCCCCGTCTTGAATCTGGCCTGTTGAAATGTTGGGTGATGGTGGCAGATAGGAAGTAATTGGACCCTAGGACGTCCTCAATCGTTTTCAAACCTCTTTCGATAATGTTGTAACCTTGTTGTAACACAAGTTGTGCTATTAAGTTTTCCAAATTTACGACGATTTCATCGAGATGGTTGTTAGGATTTGATTTTCGCCGCAATTTTGACATGAAATTGCATCTTCAAACCATGAAGTAGGCACTGAATGCAGATGCCTCCATTGATGGCGAATTTAATATTTTTAGCAATGGTATGGTCGTCCCTTACACAGGGTGACGAATTCACAACAGCTCTAGATAGGATCGACACACGTCTTGCACAAAATAACAAACGCCACTTGGATGTTTTCCGTACGTGTATTTTAATTAAAAAATCAAATCGATTGTTTGATTTTCGAAATGCAGGATGAGGCCAAAGCATTTGGATGATTCAAATTTGGCAGAGCTTCAGCGCCTAAGTAGAAGCCAGACAAAACACCGAGGTGTATATTGGTTAATAGCATTTAGTTTTTGGCTTTATGTTAGTTGTTAGGGAGTCCTATAGGGCAGAATTAATTAGACGATTTTTAACGTCAAATTAAACACTTGGTGTATATTAGATGTTGCAAGTCAGTATGTTACAGTCAGTTAAAACTCCATAAATTAATGCACTATTTCGCACCAAAAGTCCAGTTTTTGTTGTTGTAAAAGTAGTTAATCTAAACTTATACGCATACCCTAACTCACATAGGGCATAGTCACGTTGCGCCCAACATTAGTACCTTCCCAGAAATTGGGACCTAAGACAATAGCAAATTCCATGCATAATGCGTACCCAAACATTGTATGGCCATCTTGTAATGGTACTGTATTGACGTGACGAGGAAACTAAATTTTTTAAGACACGTTTGAACAATTAATTGGAATGATTCACTTCACCAGTCTGAAATTTCCGGATAAAGTAAATGTCTGGTAACACCCATACTCGGAACCCCTGTAGTGTAAATGTTAAGGCAGTGTAAAATGTACATGTAATCGTCCAATTATTTCTGCCTCACTCCATGCAACCAAACGTTATGAATTTGTTCCTGCGTGGATTGTTTCATGATTTGAATTGAACAATGAGGCGAAGTTAGTGGGATTATACACTGTGGAAGAAACCTGTGAGTATTACATTCATGAAAGGTGTGCATTTCCAAAATATTTAATAATGGTCCTGGTATAATGAAATTGCTAGCATGCCTAGTCACCTACACTTTGTATCATGCAGCACGTGTGCTTAAATCTTAATTTTACACTTTCTAAAAGCATTGGTACCCCTTGTTGATTATATATTAGCTACTGAACGGGCAATTCGCATCGTTGCTGATAGCAAGCTCACGCATTCCGGTAACACCATTTTGACTAACAACCATGCCTTGATTTCAAACATGCTTTTACCTTCTTCAAAGGTTATTCTCGATAACCATCTATGGGATAAAATTAATTTTTTTGGCTGGAGGCATGCTGCGGTCTTGGCTTTCATACACATTACATACTTTTGGATCACTTGCGCTTATGGTTTAACCCTAGATTTTAAAACTTGGTGGCTATACACTTTTAAATCAATGTAAAAAATCTATGAAGCTTAAAGGGACGTGCAGGTATTGCGTAAAGCATATATGAAATATGGGTGCACAGGTCAGCCTTTAATTATACAAGAAAAATAATAAAGACGCAAAACAATTTGCATGCCAAGCGTACTGCATCATGGTGGGAATACACCGTGTGCATGCAGCATGCTGGGAAGGAGATTAAGCTAAGAGTTTTCGCTGGCATGTTCTGCAGTGTGGATGACCTACATTATTATGTGTTGACAGCTTAATTCATAATTAGCATTGTCAAAATTAGACATAAATTGACCATTTAATCATCTGTCAAAATTTTAAAATTACCTGGCAGAAAGCGTTTATGGTCACAAAACTCTGCGTTTATTAAACTCACCTCAAAGAAAGCTACCTTAGTTACTTTCATCTTGTTAACCCGATTTGTCTTGATCTGCGCCAGGTGGTAACATGTTGCAAAACACCCAATGCCCTCTGCTTTCTTTGGGGTGTGGTCTTGTGAGTTTCCTACAACCAGATACAGCATTTGCCCCAAAGACAGGAAACCACTAAACAAGTCATGTCATTTTCTCAAGTTACGCCAGTCTTAAACTGTCTACATGCAATTTGCAGTGAAACAACTCCACTGTAGTTTCTCACATCAAGATAACTCACGACAAGTCAAGGTGCATGGAAACCTGTTCTTGCCTACTACTTATTTAGATTAGCATGACCTAGTCTGCTTATACACGTAGTGATAGTGATTTTTAGGCTATTTAAAGTCGCATACTCCTTACATTTGCCGGTAATTAGTTAATCCTATTGTGCAAATCGATTAAACAATCCGATAAAAAGTGACTTATTTCAATTTATGCCAATATATGTAAGAAGTTCGAGTACGATTCTTATCTAAACAACGCTCCGACAAACTTTGGTCGATCATGAAACAAAATATCGACAATTTTCGTGTCTAACCTGGGCAGAGCATGCACTAATTATCCATAATCGCGGTAATTAATCGGCCTTCTTTTCTAATTTGTGCACTAAATTAGCATGCCTGTGTGAATTTGCTAGCAGCAATGTTATCAGTGTCCAATAAACACTCGTTTAGTACCGATGCATCTTTGTTATCAATTCAAGTTGCCAGAAAAATGAAATTAATTTGTGAAATTATAATGAAAATGGGCTATTTTTTCACCTTATCGAAGTAAAGATAGCAATAATTTTGATCAGGAATACAGACTTTACACCGGTAAAAATATCTGCAGGTTAGGATCAACGAACTAAGCTTATAATTCGTGGTTCCAGACCTAAATGGCACATGAGCTTCTTGGCCAGGGTATGGCCGTGGAATTTTTGCACGGATAAATTAAGCTTTAAGAAATGTCGAGTAACCTTTTATTAACATGTTATGGTATGTTATTGATACGTACTGGAAAGTGATAACAGGCATACATGCAGCGATATTAACTTTGATTAAGTAAAGTATGACTGGTGCTTTTGCTACAACCTGACAGCCTTACATGTACATGATTGAGTCCAATGGAATAACTTCTGTTTTAAAACTTGTGTTATAGTAGAACCACGAAGTGATGGAACTGGGCTGAAAGCGCCGACCAATAGAATCCAATCGCCAGTTTTGCGATTGACTAAGTCTAGTATTTCGCATACAGCGCCACTGGTGAGCGGAAGTAGCTCAACAAGAAAAAAAACATTGGCGGCGCTTCAGCTCGAGGCATCAGCCATTTTCCTTAACAACTTAAAACCAGGAATCTCCAATCGATAAGCGATACCTCTGTGATTGGCTGTCCTTCAGTTCCATCAGTTCGTATTTCTACTATAGTATCAAGCTGAAGAAACTGTGTATTAAAAAACACACAAAATGCAACTGACGTGTGAAAATCTAGTCCGGGTTAAAAATTGAAGATTTATGAAATGTTCGACAAACAGGTGTATTGATGGGCGCCTTTTTGATCTCAAACCGTTGTTTAATGTATTCCAGTCAACTATTTTAAACCTTCATCGCGGAAGTGTCAAGAATCCAGTTGCATAGGAATACAATTGTACATGTATCAGATATTCCATAGGAAATGCCATCGTTATCTTGACACTTTTCGAATCAAAGATAGAAACTGACCGGATGTTTGTTAAATAAATGCAGACCGTGATGTCTGGACGTGTGGCGCAACTACGTGGATGAACTTAATTTCAAATCCATTACAAAAAGCGCTTAATTGGGAAATCTGTAGAATTAGCTGCAAACCCTGTCCTTCTTGCTGACAAAGTGCCATGCAAATTTCCGTCGGGTTTTCAGATAATCAAATTATATAGCCAGATTCCTTTACTGTCTTTACATAATTTAGGTAGGTGCATGTAAATAAAAATGCGCGAGCAGGGCAAGGTTTTGTTGTTATCCATTTTTTTCTTAGGCTTTTGTGTACGTTTTCAAACGCCATTCACGCATCCTTGGTTTGATTAACGAATGTCATTAATTGAATAGCACGTTTAATGTCGCCTTTTCGATCATCGACATGTCCTGGTCCTCATTATCGCGAGAGACCAAGTAAGACATTGTGGGTGTTGGTTTGTGCCGTTTTCTGCCAAAAGAAGTCGAGAAAAAGTGAGGTGTTCACACCAAATGATGAGGATCTGGAAAGAAAGAAATTCAAAAAAGTTTGCTTTTTTCTCCGCTTGAGCAAATTTAAATGAGTCGAGAGGGAAGATCCTTTATTTACTCAATTTGGGAAACATCTTTGAAAATCTGCCAATGAGCATGAAAAAAGTCTTCACTTTGAAACATTCTTGGCTTTTTCAAACCCCATGAAAAAATGGTACTCCTACTCATTAAACATCTCATCTGACCTTTTGGAAGCCTCGCATTATGGTCATTAAGGTTGCTCTCTTCACTATGTCATCACTCCACCCCCATATCCCTCGTTCTTTTCTTGTGCATCTCTATACTGAGAATCTCTTCCCAAAGAAATGGTGGGTACTGATGCGCTGCGTGGCCTGTCATTAGCCCATTTCTTAAATTTTCTTGTGGTGCTAGGAAGGGCCATTGCCATCCAATAACTTTGGTATCCTCGAGGAAGTCAATGTCAACCATTTGGCAAATTTCGATCGATACACGGACCATATATGGCGTATATTGGAGCATGGCTTAGTCTCCTGCTGGACTGACATTAATAAAAATACTAGGTAGGTTGAAAGGGTGAGCGGCGGTAACCCTTCACAAACCACATGATGAATCGAACCAAGGTTTTATCGGGTTAATGCCATTGGGTTCACTTTTTTACCCCAAGGTTAGCTGTCAGATAGGCTTTCTTTTATATGGTAGAAATTATTCGATTTGCATACCAGGGTACTTCTGGTTGTAGGCCCGGTTTCGCTTCACAAATGGAACTGAGATTATGAGTTTTCAAACAAATGTGGTTCAAACGTATCTGGATTGGCGGCGTTCTAAGTGATTTGTAGGACAACATGGGGAATTCCTAGCTCTACCCGAATGCCCCACAAACCAATTTGTGCAAAAATAGTTGCCTAAGTTATGTTATTTATAATAGCGAAAAAGAATTCCGTTGGATAAATTATGCTGTCATACCTCCCTATGGGTTGAAATTGGGAGGTGACACTTCTGGTTAGGTGGGCCCCTCGCACACAGAATTAAAGACCTGGATAGTCAGGAAATTTGTGAAGTCGTCGAATTGACCTTGCATGGTCATGGCATTTTTCGTCCTTGCGATTATTTGAATTTCAAACTACTTCCGAGTACAATTGTTTACAGTTGACTACAGTTGTGTTGGACAATTCCATAACATGTTTTGGTAAGCATGGTTAGTGTCTATTTTCGAACAAGGAACAGGGAATCTCTACAACTTCCGTCATTACATTAAACGCATTTAGGAATATAGTTACAGATCTATAAATAATTTTTAATGAAACAGCACATTAAACTTGTCAGGTTACAAGTCCTTTTAAATGAGTTTTCTTGTAGTTCATTTTCATACAAACCTTAGTTATTGGACTAAAAATTCTCTGTTCTCTCGCCTTATCACCCTTAGAGGATATTTAAGGTAATAGCAATTTAATGAATAATTTGCATTAATTGCGTCAGGTTAACCTGAAGAAGCCACTTGGAGGGGCGAAATGTTGTTTGGAATGAAAACTGACTGCGAAATACTCAACTAGAACGAAAGAATAAACAAATTATATATTTACTATCAAAGTCGTGGCAAAATCTGAAAGTCATTTTTTTCTATTAGAAAGGTGGGTTAACAATATTAGTAATTAAAGGAGCTGCGACCCTAAATAAGAATTTGTAGGCGTATTAAAAGTTTTTTCTTTAAAAATCTGAATTTATTAATATTGCACATTTTTTTAAACACTTATCACCAATAACAAAATAAAACTCTTGGAGAGAGGCGGGTAGAGATGTTCTTTAATTACACCCATACCGCGTTTTACGGCATTAAATTGATCGGTTCCTGGAAAGTGGGCTGTAAAGCGAAAAGTTGTATAACAAATCATGTTTTTGCATTCAAACCCATGTAAAATCAACGAGATCCGTTCCAATTCAAAAAAAAAATAACGCAATCAATGTAGTTAGTTTACAGATAAAAGGGCTTTTGATTTGAATTAATCCAAGTACACATGTAACACTGTACATGTGTTTCGATGTCACTTTTCGTTCGAATTGTATACAAAATCTTTCCCTCACTACAGCCACTCGGCTGTATAAAGAGGTATTAACGTGTATTAACTTCGTAAGTCGAGAACACTCAGTCCTAACTTCACATACATAATGTATATGAACTAGCAAGTAACAACAAAACACGAAGGGATGTGTAATTTCAAATGTAGTGAATATTTCAGAATAATAATGCACATGTGTAGAAAATTTGCAATCTAGTAACTGAAGATTATTCCTTGCTAATCTTTGCCATTGGCATTATTTTAAAGTTTTAATAATACATGATGTCTTATTGTAAGCTATCATTCACATAAAGGTTCAGTTGAAATTCTTAGCAAGTGCATGGCCTTTTTTTAATCACTTCTTTCACTTCATGATATCGGGGAATTTTAAAATGTTAATAAAAAAGTGGTTAAGACAGTTCCTCAAATTGACGGAAAGCTGACAGGGTTGGTATTACGCGACTATAATACATGTAGATGTCATCCTCGTCATACACCAAATTATTATAATTGCTAAGTGACCCATGCATGTGGCAAATGAAACCCTGCCATTCAAAAGATCACATGACCCTTCCAGTATCAAAATCTTGGGGTTTAATCTGGAGCAGAATTAATCTGTAGATATTTAAGGACTGAAGGTTAGTAGCTTGAACATAGCTGCATATTTTATCTAATGCCGTTTCAAATTCACAATGTGTGACGATGACATTAATCGGGTTGTGCACTGCCTTGTGTACCGCTTGTAACTCATAAAAAAGTTTGCTGAATCCACATGGGAGCGTTTTTTTATTTTGTACTTACCGGAATTTTTGAACTGTTTATTGAACGTTGAAAATGCCAGTTGAACTTCACATCACCATGGGCGGCAAATTTCTCTCACTCTCGCTAGATGTCACTCTGGTCGTGATTTTTACATTTTATTCAAATTCTCCTGTATTCTGGAGCACAAGTTTACTTGTCAAAAATGCATCAATAATTAATAATGATATGCCTCATTTACAATAGCTACCGACACTATTCAACTAAAGAATAGTACCGGGAGATTGAAATGGACCAAGTTAAGGCCCATTGAAATGGATTTTTTGCAATTGAATTTACCTAATGTTGGACAGATAAGATAATTTGAAATGAAACTGAATGTTTTAATTCAAAGTTTATATTGATAGTAAGTTCCTGGACTATCTAAAATTAAGACATTTCGTTTTTAGAATTGTTCCAAATTCTAGATCTCTTGTATTCCCATTCAGACGGCAGATGCTGCCATCTATCGCTCAGAAAGCAAAATAAAAAGTCAAAAATAGAATTATCGTTTTTATTAATATCATATGCATTTCCACAAGTTGTCAAATAGTACCACTAATAAAACGCGACTCCCTCTTAATGTTTACAAAAAAAAATATTTCAACATGTTGATCAGGAAAGGAGAAATTGAGTTTCGCAATTTTGTGCAGGGTGTCCCCTAAGTCACAACGCACTTTCAGTGGGCCTTAACTGTTTATTATTAATCTTGCCAGGTGATTCCCACCAATGATGCCCGCCTTTTTTGTTGTTTTTTCTAAGCTGGAAAACCTAATCTATAAGCTGGATCGCTCTAATTGGCTGTTGCTTAGTTCAATTCTTTAGTTGAACCGGTTGTTGTTACATAACACCCTTTGAAATCCGAGTTTGGTGAATCCATATCCCCTCAAACCTTGGACGTCGTTTATGCACAGCCCCTAAAATGGTTTTAAATGCAAACATACGGCATGCAATTTTGAAAAGAGGGATCCCACCAACCGCTCCAGATTAACAACATAAGAGTGCGTGCGAATGAAATTATGGCACATAAAGTCGCATGTTTTGGGCTGGTATACATTTATAAACTGTTTCATTGTGCAACACGCTATTAAGCTTCTGAGAAAACTCTTTTTTCGTTCCCTTTCATCTGGTAATTTTTTCTCCTTTTCTGCTTATTACTGCTTTTTTCCATCATTCATGTTTTTCTGAAAAATTTCCATGAAGTTGTGCGGATTCGACACTTTCATTAACGTTCGGTTTCCCCCTGGTGGTAGCCCCGTTTTTCATCAAAGCCCCCGACAATCGTCAGCAATTAGCCCCTGCCTATGCATTAGCACCTGTAGGTTTAACCATAGGTCTTTAATATTTTGACGGCCATCTTAAAAAAGGTGAGCCAGCGATGGCGCCCGTGTGTATGGATATAGTTTTTTACATCGCGCATTTTTTTTTGCTCGGTGTGGGCAATGTGAGGGCAGCAGAAATTACCAGGGTGGATAATTTAGAAGAAAACCAATTGTCACTAAATTAACCGTCGGTTGTCCTTCATCCTACTTTCGTGCGACTCTTGGGCTTCGGTTTTGCAAATATACACAAAACGGCCGAAAAAAGGCATTTAAATTAACGTGGGAATTCAACTCTGCATGAACTTTATGAACGTGCTAGGAAAAATTGAAATCTAAATTAAAATCGCGTTGACGCCGGTTTTTTGCCGTTTTTGCCCGAAAATCACATTGGCGTGCTATGGTGTAGCCGATTTTGTATAATAGCCTACTGTTCATAATTCTTTAGACAAGGCTTAATTGAGCTAG
Source organism: Cylindroiulus punctatus (assembly GCA_034695085.1). Lineage (NCBI taxonomy): Eukaryota > Metazoa > Arthropoda > Diplopoda > Julida > Julidae > Cylindroiulus > Cylindroiulus punctatus. Next base: position 22,387 of record JAQFYZ010001497.1, read on the forward strand.
TTGGGTATCAGGCACAGGTTGAGGTCAATGGAGCCAAACTCCCCGAAGGAATTTTGTCCTGCCATCATGAATCTTTTTCGATTTACCGATTCATATCTACGGTATACTGTTTATCAAAACTCACCAACTTGACTGGTCATTATAAACGATTAATTCCATCAATTCCTTTCATCACAGTCATATATCACGAATTATCCACGACGCGTTTCGTCCACGTGCTATAGACTCATCAGGTGGATAAAAACGTTCTGAAAACGTCCAAAGTGCCACTGCAAACGTCATGTTTACAGTGGTGCCCCCTTGCGGGCGGCACAGGAGGATTTGTTTCACAATGGCGCCTTCATTTTGGCCAACTTAAGGTCCAATTTTGCCATTCAAATCACTTCTATTTCTAATTTAATAGGAGTGATTTGAATGTGATGAAAGGAATTGATGGAATTAATTAATCGTTTACAGTACATTCTATCCCTTTTCCCCTTATCCCATATCCAAAGAAAATGCATTTTAAATGCATTGTGCAATGTATTTCAATTTGCAAAATGTATGTGAAATGCATTTTGAAATGTATTTAAATTAAGGAAATATATTTTAAATGCATTTGGAAATGTATACGCCAAACTGTA
>JAQFYZ010001498.1:0-23009 GCA_034695085.1 Cylindroiulus punctatus
CAACTTCCCCCTTTGTTATTAGCCGACTGACCAAGTCCCACTTCACCCGGTTTCTCAGCCCGTTCATATTGGCAAATCCAATCCTTAACAATCCTTGTTTAGAATGGGGCCCTCTCCCAGACTTTGCATTGACATTCTTCTTGCCCCCTACATTCGTGATGCCGCCCCCAATGTCCTTTCTTGTGAGCCCTTTGTCCATGAAAACCTCTCCATGTTTCCTGTTTGTTGTACATTGTCCAGCATCATTCAATGTCTGTCCTTGATCCAGCTGCTCATTGTCCTTTATGTTTCGCACACACTTTCTGCTCTTCGACTCAACGTCTTCTGCCACTGCCTCTTTAACCTCGTCTTCCATGTACGTGTCCAACTCCTCCGCCCCTGGTATACCATATTGGTATACTAGCACTCCCCGTTTTTTGTTAGCTCCAACTTGCCAACCTCCTGTAACCATCTCTTCGCCAGAGCAATGGAGCCGGCCGGAGTGAGATGGAGACCATCCTGCCTAAATAGCTGAGGATTGGCATTGAAGAAGGACCAGTTGTCTATGTATATCACTCCTTCCGCCTTGCACAATGAACGTAGTTGATCATGCAGCCTCCATGCCAACGCCTTTAATGTGGCCCTTGGCAACAGGCCCGAGACTGCTACCTCTATACCTTCACTCTTAAGGTCACGTATCACTTGTCGGAATGCGCACACGGTGTCTGCCGTGGGGTCGATCGACAAATCGTTAGTGCCCAAATGAAGCAGCACCCGTTTCGTGACATACTTTTTATCTGCCTTGTTGTATTGTATCTTCTCTTGCCCAGACTCTCTGTAGAAATCTTGCATTGTCGCACCCCGTGCTGCCGCGTTTTGTAACTTCCACCTCCTCTCTCCTTGAGCTGCAACCTCTTCCTTCAGGTGGTCATATGCATAGAATGCAATAGAGTCACCCACCAACACCCATTCGTCTTTAGGAGTAGTATTAGTTGCTTCAGACCCCGCCCCTGCTGCACATCTGTTCCCGTCACCACTCTCTTCGGTGTTGGTTGACTCTACCACCACCTCTACAGGTGGCCATTTCTTCAGCTTCCGTTGGTTTGCCCTGCGTCTTGGCTTCTGCTGTATTGGTTTGGTGGTGCTCGGCTTCTGTTTTTCAACAGTTGCTGTCAGTACCACTTCTTCCGCAGCTATGGGTTTTAGGTGTCCATCTGGTTGCAGCTGGCCCAGTTCGCCTAGCTGACTCTGACATCTCCTTAGGGATTCTTCCATCTCCAGCAGCTCTCTTTGCAGAACATCCATCTTTTGCTTCCAGTGGGTTGCTTCTTCCACTTGCTCCTCTAAGGTCTTCACCTTCCGCTGTAGCTCTTCAATCTGTAGCTCATACACATTGACCCCGGCATTCTGATCACTCTCCTTACGGTACTTCTTCAACAGGGATTGCAGGTCTGTTATGCACAGCTCGCACATCCAGAATGGACCGCTCCTCAAGGAGGCCGCCTTATCAGCACTACCAGCTTTCTTCTTTCCAGCGCCCACAGCCTTCTTTCCTGCTGACTGTGCTTCTGTGCTCTGGAGACCCACACAAGCTTGGTGAAACCAGGTACTACAGCCGTCACACTCGATGCTGTCCATGCCTGTGATGTCCCCCATCTCACAGTCTGCTTTTCCACACTCCCACGCCTCATTTCCATTCTTTGGTGTGGGTGCCATCACAGAGCTAGGTGCCTGAACAGTTTATACCCTACTACTAGTGCCTGATATTTATAGTGGTAAATTAATCTGCTACTTAATGCCTAATACCTGCTGATTAATACCCTAGCTTGTCTCTCTATCCTAATAGCAAATTGGGGTGGGGCTTAATTTTATGACAGCTGGTCTGCTATAACAATGCAATTACGATTATTCAGCTGGAAAGTACAGCCGTACACAAATTCTATTATTATGCTGCTATTATACTACTAATATTATTATGCTATTATGATTACACTACTAGTAAGTTGCAATTATTAATATAATAACTATAATAACTATCTCACCTCAACGGTAGTTTAGATTAATAACACTCACGTTCACCACGTGTGTCTCGACCACGTGTTTCCGATCCAGCAATGCCCAGAAAAAAGTGCCGATTTATCCACTACACTGATATAGTCACGCGCAGATTTCCAATCGATGCCCAAGCTACGCCTAATCTACGCTAATTGTATGCCAAAACTAATTTAATAAACTAAAATAAACCTACATGTAAGCTAAAACCTAGCTGCACCGTCGCCCGCACGTCCACCGTCCACCTCCTTCTCCACTCCTCACCTCCCAGATCAACTCGCCCTCCCACAAGGGGGCACCACCTCAAGGGCCGGGGGCGTCAGGGTCAACCTGATAGCTTTCCATTAATGGCCAAAATGGCATCCCGGACAACATTCACGGGATTACCACAGCGACATTCAGCCGTGGTCTAATTGCCGTGGTATTCCTTATGCCACGGACCAAGGGTGCCCAGGTGCCCTTGACAGTAGTTTTGGATATCAATCCGTATTGCTCAAATGCTCGCAAACACCAAACAATATCGATGTACTGAGGGTTATATTTGACGTTGTGGTAAAATTTATTTCCGTATAAAATGAAAAACCACGTAAGTTGACTTTACATGTGGTTTTTCATTGAAACTGACTCAAATCCGGCTTGCTCTAAACACGCACGCAGCGATAGGTTAGAAAAAGATCGAAGCAAAATTCAATAAAAGCCAAGTTATTTTTAAACAAATATTTGTCGAGAAGCTATAAACCAAAAAATCCCTTATTATTACGAGCCACGCGATCCCCGAGGATCGATACGAGGTAGTGAGGATGCGCCTTATATAATACACGGAGGAATGCCTTTAAAAAACTTGCCGTATATCATCAGCATTACCTAAAGCAACGCATCTATGTCGCTGCTACAGCTTGCCAAAGTTTGGATTAGCGGACTTGGTTCAGGATCTTCGCGCATACTTTCATACCAACTATCCGATGGAATCTTTAAGAAAACATCTGCGGTGGAAAAATCGATAAAGTTGTTTTTCAGCTAAGAACTCATTAAAATTTGAAAAAGAAATCAGTCAGCTGCTCGAATCACGCGTGAGTTAACCAAAACAAAAAAGATGTTCCTCGGCGAACACTATCCCGCGAACGTCAACAAACTTTAATAATATTTCTAGCACACACTGCGTAATCCCCTTGAAACCGTATACTTGGATACCTCATAACTACCTAAAATATTCCTTCTAAGGTTGTTGCGGAGATACCTCAAACAACCTAGTCAACCTATCAGGAAACTGAATGAACACCTTGGAAGGTACCATTTAATGTTTTAAAGTGTGGATACCAAAATACGCATAAAAGATACATCCTCACATCCTTAAGAATCAATAGGGCACCTTAGTAGATGATGACTACTAAACAATTATGATGCCACAGTGAGAATATGCCCAATATACTGTAAGAATTATTATGTGGAGACTCTTGACCGTATATATAATAATTAACACATGCACAGGAGGTCAGTTCCAGATTTATTGATTTGGAAGTTGCGACGTATCGTCCTGCACGGACTTCATCAGGCAAAGAAATAACTACATTTATAAAAGAGACACAACATGCAGCATTAATAACCGCAATAATCATAATTCTTACAGGTGAGTACAACACAACTCCCATATATAATTTTAAAATCTACCGTTGCATTTTTTAAGGCAATTGCAACTAACAGCATCAATTTATAAGCAGGTGTAGTACAAAGTTCATTAAATTTTACTAGTATCCAAAAGTCAAGCTATTACCATAAGCTGGCACACAGAATTCAATTCAATTCAACTCAGTACCCTACTGTCAGTATTTTTAGTACCATGTGGAACTATGAAACTACTAAAGAAATTTTAATGCAAATGTAACACCGCATATTAAAACGGAGCAAAAAGCCAGGAATAATTACTGTTTCGAGCGATAATGAATTGGAGAAGTTGGTTATCGTGATACTCAGCTTTGACCCCTAGGAAAACGCATTCGGCTGAACTTAGATATAGCTAACGGCTGATTGCCGCGCATCAGGGGCAAGGCAAACTCTACTTTTTTCAAAGTGCAAATGTCGAGCAAATATAAGGATTGGAGTCGCAATTCCCTAGGAAAACGTCGAGATCATTATAGGCTGCAGTTATGTAAACACAATCAATAAAATTAAACCGCTCGAGCAAAAGGAGCGAAGTAAATGAAGACGAGACCTAGTGTACGTGCTGCACGGGGAATATGAATTATACGAAAAGTTGAGATTTTCCACTCGACATCACATCGAAAAGGTTCAACCGTGGGAAGTTTTTTTCTCTACCAGCCCAACTTTTGGTGTCATCAGCGTGCGAATTATCTTCGTATAAATATACAGCCGCGGCGTCTTAAACGACTGACAATAATCCGAGTTTTAGAAACATCGCCAAAATAATGTACGTTTCCCTTTCCTCGTAATAAAACACAGTAATCCTTCTAAACACGAAAAAAACGCTGTTTCCTGAAGCGTGCAAAACCAGGCCGTATTTCTAGTGCAGTTTATAGGGTTATGTGTGCGTGGGGGGGAAATTTATGCGTAATTGAAATGAGCGTGGCTACAGGGTGTCACCGCGAGGAAACCATGAATAAATTTAAGGAGTCGTGTTTGGGGGTCGAGAGTTTCAACATTGGCTGCAATTAAGGTAAATTAACTTCATGAATGTTATAGGAATGAATGCGTGATTTACGACAAGCATTTACTGATATACTCCACCATGAGCAGTTTAAACTATTGGTGTTCAACTACCATTGCCCCATTTCTCATAAAGATCACAATATTTATCACAACTTAACATTTTTTTTACAAAAAAAGTGTTCCTATAAGCTTACATATAGAGCAGGCAAGTGTAAAGTAGGAAAGCAATCATGAGGTGGCATTACACGTATCTGTCAATATAATTTTTCGATATTGATCGAATGAACATTGTAATGAACAGTGATTCCCAGAAAAAATATTTGTGATAAGAATGGAAGGGGAGACCCTAAGATAATAAGACCCAGGGCGTTAAGTAATTATACGTTGGGATATGTAGTTTTATCGAGAGGGGCGAAGGCTAAAAGCGACGCGTTTAGCTTTATAATTACTGTCTGCGAAAGAAAATTTGGATTATTGCGGACAATTTAAACAAGACGCAAAAATAATATTCTTAGTAATCATTGTTATTATTAGGCTAGATTAACGTAAAAGTGAAGGCAATCACACGAAGCCCCTTATGCTAGTCCTCGACAGAATAATATAATACACGTATACACTGTTGGGGTCGATCATACACAGCGTGAGTCAGAAATGTGTCCCCACACCCAAAATGTACTAAAAAGCAAAGTTAGAGCAATAGCTCCCATTTCAAATTTGCAGAGGAGAACGAAATAAGTGCAAGAATGGTATGTATAGTATAGTATGAAACGTTTTCGTGAACTTATTTAAAATTTCTAGTATGACATTTCTAAGCACTGCTATGCAGCAACATGTGTCTATGCAACAACATGTCTATATTTTGGCTCGTTAGAAAAATTATAAAATATACAGCAGTTATCAGTAAAAGCGCAAATTCAAGTCGAAAATTCACCACCCAAATTGCGCCTCATTCCTCGGCACCCTGTATTCCCCTAGCGCAAGGCCTGCCAGGCTATTATAAATTGTCCACCCCCTGTAAATCCTCCCAGGCATCATCGAGAACCTTATATTATCCGCATACGTATACAATTGTCTAGCAGCGCGTTGTTTCAACGTCCTTTTTTCCCTTTCTTTTCCCCCAATTGATCCGAGAGTTGAACAACAAGATTAAAAACCAAGAATGAAAAATAGAAAAAGGGAAGCAAAGAGAGATGGCAGCCAGAAAAATCCTCGGGAGAAAAAACCCTGTCACGACTTGACAAATTGGGAAATGGGAGGAACGGATGGAGACGAAATCCAGAGCGCCGCTGAAGAGCCACCTGCAGCGTCTACATGTCCAAAATAACACGTCATCGCAACCTCCACCCACGCCAATTAGACGAGATGCAGCGCCATCGGGATGCAAAAATGTAATTCAATCTAAAAATCGTCTTTGATTACCACGGGGAGTTTTCCGCGCGCCTCCGCCATCAATTAGATTGGATGGAGATGGGGTTGCAGCGCCCCCCTCGGCCTCATTAATCAACACAAAAGTGAAAAGTAACAGTCGAGAAGAAAGGTACGCGGGCAAGCAGCAATAATGACGGCAAGCTGCAAATTGTGGCCGAGGATATTTCATTTCTGACAGTTTCCACGGAACTTTCAAAAGGGGTCTGTAATTATTGGGCCCAGGAAGTAGTTGGGTGTGTGTGTGTGTATTTGAGGGGCACAGTGCCTAAAAGGCAAAATGGTGCCCGAGCAGACGCATATACATAGAAATATGGAAGAAAAGGAACAGGGCAAAATGGAAAAGAGAAAAAGGAGAAACAACATAAATATAAAAATCCTTCAACAAACGTTAGAACAAGGAGACAAAACGAAACAAAGGGGGCAGAAAGGAAAGGACGGTACCAGTCCCCAGTTCCAAAGGAACGCCTTAAGTTGGCCAGTACGGAAGTAGTTGGTCTTGGCGAGGCGTTAACGCCGTCTTGCGGGGGAAATGGGCCATCAGGCGACAATGGCTCACATCGACGGTTACAGATAACAATATTTACTCAACCGATAGAGATGACCGCCAAGCGCCGCAGTAATCAGCAGCATTATAGCAGAAAATCGTTTTCGGATTATTTTCCCCCGTCCATATATCACCTTGCCAAACTTCAACATTCTAGCCTTTCGTCAGAGCGTATAAACGTCCAGGATAGGAAAGACACATCCAAGCTATGGGGACAAAGGAGTGCTATTGTTAACATGGTTTATATCGTGGCTTCCAACAGGCATTTGAAAGAAAGAATGTTAAGGCATAGTGATATCAATATTTGTGTTATGTACCATTCCAAATTTCTTGGCATTTTTTTTTCTGGATAAGTCCCAACAGCATATCTGCGTGTATAGCAGAATGCTTACAGTAAGGTAATTGGTAGGCTGTTAAACACACTACAGTCAAACCTCGTCATAACGAACTCGCTTATAACGAATTACTGTTATAACGAACAGTATTTCCAATCCCCGTCACAGCCTATACAGAAATAATGTTAATTTATACTGTTGTAACGAATGGGATAAAACGATTATCTGTTATAACGAACAGATTTTCGAGGTCCCATGCATTAAGGTTACAGAATATCACCTGAAAAACACTTTCTTAACCAGCTCACAGAAGGTGCTGTCAAGATGTCATCGATCTGATGACAGACTTCCCGTTGCGAGACAGTCCCATTTGTACATGTATTTGCACAACCATCAAAAAAGATAATTTCAAACCACTTTTACTTGTAGGTATGCATGGTAGTTACATGTAAGTGTCTAAAAATGTCTAAGGCAAGATAAACACACAATGAAGAAGAAAACATGCAAAAAAAAGGGATAAATTGTGAAAGCGAGGACGGGTGTCACTCGTGTATGAGACCAGTTGGGTTCAAATATTATGTAAATAGTATGTTCACATTTGGAGCAGGGCATAATGTACAGGTGTATATTTAATGCGTGAAATTGAAAACTGAACTGGTGGTTAAAAGCGAACGATATGCATCATAGATGGCGCAGGACTCTTGAACAGAATCGCTAGTAGTATTTAGTAATTGCTTAACCCAAAACGTGTTGCAAAATTGACTCCATAAGCACTCTTACTGCGCATATTGAGGCTGTACATTAGATTGAAATTACTTTGAATTTGAAAAATGTATTTAAGGGAATCGGGCAGATTTTTATGTTCCCAGATTACGTCCTGTTTTCCCCACTCTTCAGCGCGAATTGCAGCATGCGGCACCTTATGAAAATTGTCGGTAAAAGGAAATTGAAAAAAAATTGGCAAAAAAGTTGCATAATTTGTAAATGAATGACATATCGACGTGCGGAGTATGTCAACGCTTTCGCGCATCGTTCGCTAGTTTCCTCGGTAACCATTTTATATCTAAACAAATCCTTCGTAATTTGTAGTTCATTCACAATCAGGCAGACAACCGTCAATTCCAGCATTCAAGAGAAATCGGAATTTTCGGTGCAGCGGATGAAACGACGCACAAAGGAATGTCCCACAATGCTGAATTCTGACGATGCATTATGTGATCGCACTTTCAAACGCTTTTGCCACACTCATCAGCCTTTTTCGGTAAACAAATGACTAACCACGCTAATCATTAAAGATCGAGCATTGCCAGTGAGTGTAATATCTGAGAATAGCATTGAATTTTTAGCAAATGGGAGCAAAACACTATCTTCAACGACTTGTTGGCTGGCAGTGATTGCCTACGTTCAGGGGCAGTTGCATCAAAAATGATTAAAATGAAAAATGGAAAAAAATGACTTCCTCATCTTCAGCAACAGCGAATGTAAAAACATAAGCCACGTGATGTCCATGATTTCCCATTTAGGTCAACCTTGACCAAAAGTTTCACACATTTGGACAGATTTTCGCGATTGAGTCCTTACGACAGTAGTATATAGAAAGTCATTTCTGGCTCACTTGATACATTTTTTATTTTTTTTTCCAAAATAATATATATATATCATTTTATTTTTTTAGAATTCATTAAAACCAATGACTCGAGTTGGAAAATCTTGGTTACTAACAATTTGCCAAATAATGAAGATTATTAGATAAAATAAGAATGTAACAAAATGATAATAAACTGTTAACAAAATTATTTCATCGTGAAAATTTAAAATGACTTGCTATATACTACTTACGACTGCAGGGCACAAAGCATTTCCCAAACTACTGGCCTTCTATCGGCATATGACGCTGTTTACAAAGCGTCACAGACATGGCAGATAAAACGAAGCAGTCGTTGATTAGTTTCTGAAATTCAAGTCCACAAAACATCAATCTATCTCGTTCGGTCTCTTATGGCGCTTGATGGGTCTTTGTACCGCGTTTTTTCTCATCACAATTTGGACGTGTATACATCCTTCTCCCTCGGTAATAACCTTGATTCCAGCATCTCTCAATTAGGATTTGAGAAAATGAGGGTGATAACTGTAGATTTCTTCCCGTGATTCATGGACGCGCGATATAGAGGGTCATTATACTAAACCCGACCCCTCGTAGACAGTGAAAGTGCTCTAGGATGTAACAAGCCCAATATACATATAGATTAACAAGGAGAAGGGGGTAAAAACAAGGGGTGGAAAAAGGAGGGAAACTTGAGATTCTGCTCGATTTGCCATTCGTATACCCATATACCGTATTCAAGCACCGAGCGCTGCCTGGCGGGCTAATCCTGCAATTGGTAGGCTCTCATTTGCATGATTTATCTGGCTAATTTACGTATCAAATGCACTCGCCCATTGGCAGTTAACGGGTTATTTCGACTAAAACCTTGCCAGATAAGATGCCCGAGGCGTTGGCACTGGAAACGTCAAAATCATTGCGAAAATAAAATTGTACAGTATGCCAATGTGGATAGTTCAGAAAAAGAGCGAACATCTCGATGAGAAATTTATGCGTGCTCACGTACAATTGACGGTTTATGAAAACTGATGATTTATTCGATTGATAATCTCCGGGTGTGCTTGTATATTGCGCATTATTGTTCAATTTCTACTCAAATTCACTCTTGTTTTGCAGAACCACGCTCTGCTACCAATTATCCATGTTTGATAACTTTATCCATGTTTGATAACTTTATCCATGTTTGATAACTTTAAACAAACAGTTTTATTCTTCAAACTCAGGAGCTCACATAATACGCATCCATCTATGCAATCCGAAATTATTCAACTGAACATTCTGAGTTCTAAAAGCAGAACTTCTTTTTTAAATTTATACATCAGCATACATTCCATGCATATGCAATCTAAATATGTGCATGCAATTAATCCAATTTTTAAATCTAACAATTATACCCCGCTCCGCCACACAGACACTAATGAAAGTGGGCTTCTCCTAACGGCTCGTAGGCTGACAGTGATTGCCTGCATGGCTGTAGGACGGGAAGCTAAATAACGAAATTTGGTTTTTTGGTTAGTATAGGCTAGAATGATGTAGTAGGTTTGATGAGGCTCAAAACAACGAAATAAACTCAAAAAAAGAATGAAAAAGCTAACAACGAAAGAAAAGGGTACTTAAAAAGAATAGACTACAAGGACAGGTGTCATTCTTGTATACGAGACAATTAAGTAGGGTTGAAATGATAATATCAATATTTTGTGCACATTTCGAGCAGGGCATTACTGCATATTATACTGTATAGCAACATGTGCTATATCCGAAGGTTCATTTCTGCACACACCGGTCCGAAATTTATGATAATGTTGAATTTATATGTTAAGAAATACTCGTGCATTACAGTTATGCAGTACAATTTAATCCGAGATGTTCATGAGAGAGAAGAATGCAATCAATATTGCAAAGGTATAAAAGGAGTGAAATTTCAAATAAACGAAAGCAAGTTTGGTGATAGCAAATTACACGTACATATGTAGTTGATAATTTAACAACAGCTATTACGTAACTTGCCAAGAAGGTTGTCCAATCTTGATCATCGAGCATTTGGATAAATAATGTCGGTATGTTAATAATATTTTTAATCCTAAATTTCCCGTTATTCGCGCATCAGTACCCATGGACATCCATGTTGCGTATACTTAAATAGTTAGTGCATCTGCTAGAAATGCAGAAGCCCTCATTTTAGACCCTGAACATAATGAAAAGTGCTGGCAGTACACAAGGTTCAATTTCACGCTAGTAGCCTATGTTGGTTGAAAGCACCTTTGAAATGTGGCGGCGTTGCGGCAAACATTTCCATTAATTCGTCATTACCACGGCAGCATCTTGATGCCATTGTCACAGGTTGGCCTCGTTGCTATTACACAAACGAGGTTAGATACGTTGCCTGGCTTTCACCAACTGCTGGTACATTTTGCCAGAGCTCAACACCAGGTGGTTGAACGCACCCAAACTTGCTCGGGGCATCGATATAAAGCAGTTCAGCTTTTACTAAGTGCTTAACACGTACACGCGTATTACTTATAAAGTGCAAAATACTCGCGAGCTTATAACAATAGTTTTATATAATATTCCTGATTGCCACGGGGAATTTGATGGCAGGAAACAATCAATTAAGCCATATTTCCCCTTTCCTATAAGAAACGCATAAACCACGAAAGCGGGGAAGCAGATTGATCACGGGGAATAAATTCGAGCGTAAAACTGTCAGAAGTAAAATAACGTCGAGAAAAAGCACAAAAGCCTTGGAGAGTGTTTTAATATTAATAACGCGAGTTAGCGAAAAACCCACTTCCACATTTTCGGTACCATTAATTGCCAGCATTTTATCTCTGGACATGATTAATTTAATTACTCGGGTCTTTTCGGAGTTTCGCGCATAATGAATGGACTTTGTTGAAAAATCCAGGCTCGAATTAATAACCCATGCTTGGTTATACCGCAACATGTGCTCGTACGCTACAAGGATTGATACACGCAATAATAGCCCAACTTTACAGCAAACACATGTATGTAGCACATAAATGTATAGTATGTTCTAATACGAGTCAAGGTCAGGTAACCAACATGATGTAAATTCAGAAACACAACAATTAGTTTCCTTATCGATGACATCCGTATTGGCTTATTAGCAGTCAATGCGATGTACATGTATAACCGATTTCAGGTGGTTTAAACTCTAAAACACTAGCTGCATGCACTCTTTGAATTTGTGCACTGCTGTATTCGTGGAAAAGAACTATAACTTTTATTGAATCCGTATAGTCGAAGATCCGCAACCTCTAATGCGATGCTTTCTATCATTGGAAAGCTCTTCTGATGCTAATATGCTCATGTTTGGTCAATTTGGGATCATGCGGATCAACATCGCGAGTATTCAACATCAAAATTTCGAGAGCTTTCACGTCATTCCGCTTGTACGTAGTGTACAACAGTCCTCAAATGTACATGTACCTTATAAATTATCCTTCTACAGTTGTCGTCACATTATACAAAGAGAATCGAAAAGATGTTACCACTAGTATGGGATACTAAATAATTCAAAAAAAGCGTGCTATACAATCCCTGAAATTGAGAACCAAGAAGCGCAGGTTGAAGCAGTGCATTAGTTTTTTATTTGTAATAAATGTTATAATAATACGATTCAGTGAATAAAATAACAAAAATCATACCACTATCCCATGTTAAGTGGTAAAATCTTTCCGCCTCACAAGAAGTCGTTGTAAGACATCAATAAAGACAGTAATCTTTTAATAAATTTAGCTCTTTCTGTTAGTGAATATTGTCTCCTCGAGTGACAATTTTTATGCAAAAAAATTGCACAATTCAAGCAATCGAATAATCGAATCGTTGTTTTCTGTTGGTTAGATGGCAGGTCCTCGCTTTGACCTCGTTCTTGTTTGACATCCACGATGAAGTGGGCATCGATTAACGAATTCCAATGATTTTTTGTCATTTCCAGTAAAAAAGGAGTCGAGTTGATCAACACTTTAAGGGGTCGGTTTAGGACCCCTGATTCTACCACCCAACCTTAGCTTTATGCAATTAGGGCAGTTGAAAGAGTGCACATGGTGCAGCATATATGGAGGCTGTGCGCAGCACTCGCGGTTTTGGGGCCATAGCCTCAATCGTATCCATATTGATACTTCTCATTATATCGGGGCAAAAAAATGACAGATTGGGTCGTGTCAAAGTGAGTCAGAGGCAACTTTGGGGCAAAAACATCCACGAAAATCTCATTTTGGGGAATTACAGCCCGTGTGAGAGAGGGAAGGGGGAGGGTGTGGATTGGATAGCGCCCCCTATCTGCTTGTCAAACAATGATAAATGATGTCAGAAGGAGCGAAATGATGAATTGCCCTAAAAAAGAGGTCCCCTGCCACCTCATATCCATCCCAACAGCAGCCACTGGGGCTTTAAAATTTAAGCATTATTCCATGCATTGCCCAGGATTTAAAAAGGACAAGAAGAGAAATCTGTCAGCGCATTTGAATAAAAAAAAGTGCCGGAGTAGAGGGAAGCTTTTTTGTCTCGTTCAACATCCCCAAGATGGGAGAGATGAAAGATTCATTGGCAACAAGAAAACCAGCAAGTTACCTCTTCAGGAGGACTGAGCAGCAGCAGCTGCAGCGAGCATTAACGAAGGAAGAGCAGCTTTTCGCTAAATTATATCCATGTGGGAGGACTCAAGAAGGGTCCTGGAACACCACAATGCAAAATCATAGAAAACAGATTAAAAAGATATAGACACATTTTTTTGCAATGTCAGGGCTATGATTGTGGATGCGCAACACGCGCGCCATTATGTCCCAATGTCAAAATGGTAATTAAACAACTTTTGGCATTTCGGTGTGGAGAACGGCTGCAGTTAGGAAATAATGGCACGTTAGGGAAAACTTCCCTTAGTGGAAATGGTCACCTGCTATTACCAAAACGAAACGGGAATTTCCTATTCGTTAAGACCAAAGAACTTCCTTCCTGGACAAGTTTCATTTAAATCTTTCTTATAGCAGGTGTATGGTTACTATACACAGGGTGGTGACCGATTTCTGAGATCCACTACTTAGGACTTTTTAGGACTTTTTTAGATTAAATTTTAGGACTTTTTAGGACTTTAAAAAGGGACATTTTTAGTAGTTGACAATTTTTAATTCACATTTATGCTATACTTACAATGTATAATTCATTTTTGAGCAATTTTCTTAAACAGAGCAACCTCTACATTCAAAGAATTCAATTTGCTCTCCATCTCAGGATATCATCTTGGGCCTTTCGTTTTTCCATGATCAATTTTTCCTCAAGTTTTTTCCATAGCCTTTTTCTGTCAGGCCTTCTTTTTCCCTGACCATTCCTTTTGAAACACCCTGTAATTTACAACAATTCTTCAATTGTTGTGGAGCGTATTTAGGACTTTATTTTTTTTAGAACTTTTTTAGGACTTTTAGGACTTGGTCGCCACCCTATATACACACATCTGAAAATTAAAATTTATTGACATCTAGGGGTATGAGAAGATCTCTGAACAAGATACTCCAAGGACCATAGAGCTCAGGAAAATAGAGAAGTGGGACTATTGCCAGTTTGGTATGACTGACAATTGCTGTACATGTAGGCTCTGACATTACAGTTGCATTGTTTCTGCCTTAAAACTGGAATTGTTTCAATGGAAGAGGTCAAAGGACGACTAACTGATACGTTGCAATAACACTAAATGATGCAAGTTCATCCAAGAAGTTCACACGTAAACATAATGCCCAACCAAATGGACTGCCTAAGGTCGGCAATAATGCCCTAGATATTAAGCACTTCTGCATCGCGAGCACTCTTTATTGCATCAGCAGACAAAAGATGTTTCGGGCATTAATTAGTTTTATCACATATGATGAAAATAGTTTAACGCGAAGGGCGAAACTCCTCGACGAACTAAACCAACAACTGCAAATTTCTGGAAAAAAATCGAATATAAACAACGAGGTTGATCATGTGAAAGCACGACAGCAGAGTAAATCTGGTTAAACCATAGATAATAATACAGAATAGGAATGCTTTTCACGAAGATGATACGCTCACAGAGTATAATATCAAAAATGGTGCAGTCACTAAATCACATGCTATAAACATGAATTGTTTCGGATGTCAGCATTTCGAGTAAAAGAGCTTACTTGGAAATTTACGATTTCAGCCATCTTTAAAAATTAATTCATTGAGATAATGTTCATTCTAGGGTTTTATGAGTAGCCTCGTTTCATTCAGGAACATAAATGGCAATAAATTTAGGGCAAGCACACAATACGGAAATGGTCGTTGATGTTAACTCTTGGGAAAAAAATATGCAGATTTTCAAGGAATAAACAAATAATTCATATTTACCCCCTAAGCATTAACTAATCCTATTTATCAAAAGCATCTTTTCAAGTTGTAAACTCTAAACAATTGGTAAAACATGTTCCTACTTATCGATATACTACCCAATGGTGAGCAGAATGTATTTCAACCACACGTGTCCAGTTCGCAGGAATGACATCTGACCTAGCAGTCATAATTTATCCTTTTTATGTTTTGTTAATGGTTATTCTAACTCAAACTAACCTAAACAATTTAGTTAGCTGCCCTACCATTTCCACCAGCAGTATTACAGACAACATCTAGAGCATGTCAATTCAAAATACTCGCATGTAGATTAATTTCGCATGTTGAAATTTTAAAATATCATTATATTATAAACTGTAGGTATAAGTAAAACACGTTTATGTAACCACGTGAATCCTGAGCCTAACTTTTCAAGATAACAAGAAGTTATTCATCATTTTAAAGAATATTATTTAAAAAAAAAAACTAAATAACTCGCACATATCCCTATAAATATGGGCCGGCGCTATGACAATAATAAATGGTGTCATTATAACTGAGCAGTTTTATAAGGTGGAAAAAGATGAAATACGACTGGCAGTCATTTTTCTAATGTTTCTCCTTAATTCATTAATTCCTTCTTCACAATTTCTATCTTGACAAGTGCTCTCGAGGGGAAAATTAAGCAACTATTTCCAACCAACATTATATTAGACGTATGACAGCCGCGAAGCTGAAATGAGAGAGAAAAAAATATGCCGAGAACAAAAATGAAGCCAACTTTCAGCGAGAAATGCAATTATGTAACTGCTAGACTAGAAAGGATATCGCCAAGCTGCCACAACTAACAATTGACACCCATTTTTTTCCCTTTCTCGAGAAAAGCCGTCCGAGCAAACAAAATCGTCCAACAAATTAAAAATGTTATTCTTAGCATTTAAGTTCTGCAAAACCAACGCAGTTTTTACAAATTCTTCGGTAACTTTCAAATAAAAACAAGAGCTCGGTGGTATTTCGAGTAATTACGACGTGTCAGCATACGAAAATGCACATTAAAATTTTCTGTAATAGCATACGGCATTCCAGTAATAAAATATGTAACAGTAATAATGACCAGTTATTGTCTCCACTGAGAACACATACAAAAAGTACAGCGTACATAATGTATTAGTTTTAAAGTTTGCCACTGTTTTAAAGAAAACTGTTAATTCCTAAACGACAATTACAATTTTCAACCATCTTGCAACATAACGATTGCAGGATTCATACTCAAATTTACAAAATCATTTCCCTGACTTTCCCTGACATTCCCTAACAACCCAAGTAAATTTCCCTGACTTATAAACCGTGTAAATTTTTTTTAAACCTGCTCATGAGAAAAATATAATGTTTATTAATATCAACTTTTGGAAATGGTCAGCAGAAATCTCAAAATAATTAATAAACATGTCAAAAATTATTTTTTGGATATTTTCGGGATGGAATTTATTTTTCAATTTTATTTTGTTGAAAAAACCGTTATTTTCCCTGACTTTCCCTAACCATTTTGCTCTTTCCTGACTTTCCAGGTGCGTATGAAACCTGAATGAGGAAGCGATATTATATAAGGTGAATTTTTGAATATTGTTCTGCCTGGTTAATTGATCAAGTTGCATGAATTAAGTACTTTCTTCAACACCATGTATCTGATAATGTGTTTTAAGCAATCAATTTTCACCTACCATTAATTTACATTACTGCATCATACACACTGTACAAGACTAAGATACTTTATCCATAAGCAAGCTAAAGACAGTAAGCTAAAAGAATGCAAAATTGTTCACACGCATGTAAGTGCCAGATCATCTCTGGGGGAGGGGGGAGGGGGGTGAAACGTTTCATGCAAGATGCTACCAAACCAAACTTCAACAATTTTTTTGTCCTTACGATTGGCGTCGCTGTCATTTTTCGTCATTTATTTCAACAGCTCATCACGCCAGCCAGGGCATTCGGCTGGATTAAAATGCAACCAAATGCAAAAAACACCAGCAGAGACTGTCGCTGCAAAATCTGCCTGGGATTAAATACTTCATTGTCACGGGTGAGGTGGTAAGGGGGGCAACTGCGAAATTTATTGTTGCTCAATGATGAGACAGCTGCTTTTACACGGCGATTTAATGCCGTAGTCATCAATTTATTTCTCCAAAAAGAGGAGAGGAAGAAAGAAAAAATGCATCGCGATCTTATATATATAGTAAATGAATCGCGATTATATATGGCGACCAATTGGGCCAGAGAGCAGTAGCCATGACAACGATGTTACCCTTGGCAACATCTCCTTACTTCACTCTCTCCTTTTGATCTCTCAGCACAATCACTTCCACGATCTTCGAGCGTGCAATTTCAAACACAATTTTACATACCGAGAATGTTTGGCATGACAAAGCCCAGCGTGGCCCGAAAAGGAGCTGGGGAGAAGTGCAACAGCGTCCAGGGGTCAAATGACAACGACGGGTTATTAGGAACAAACATTATTACAGCCTACGAAAATTCAATTGAAATTTCATTACGTTTTCGTCGTAGGAATGGAAATGCACTCTTATGTCCACCTCGATGGCACGAGAGTCCTATTGCATCCAGGTATTGCATTATGTTAAGATTAAAGAAGGACATGGAGGTCTTGACGCTCTGGTCGATAGGGAAGTGGTCACCAGTATTGCTCATGGCATATGATTGCAGAAATATAGGGGAACGTGGCTGATTTTGAACGTTGTGCTATTGCCCGTGAATAACGGGACATACGATACAGGCCGGCTACAGACGAGCGGTGTTTTGACGCAGGGACGCAGCGTTTTTTCGACGTGCGTTCGGCCTGGACATTATTGATACGATGTTTATTTGCCGCAACGATACAGATATGATATGGCAGGTAACAGGCTAGTAACATAGATAAGAGGGCGACAGGAACCAATGCTGGGTGCTCGGGTCACCGCTAATGCATGCCCCTTTAGAAATGCAGTAAAGTCGAAGCGGTCTATGCCACGCAGAAATGCGCTCAAACTTGTGGCTGATGTAGTTTCGTGGGGCAGTGTCCGCCAAAGGCGCTCCACTCGATTACCGAAGAAGTGGAACCGACAATCCAGACGACATCTTTGGGGTAGTAACTTAACCCGTGCCTGCTCGTGTGGTACAGCTGGGGGCAACTGTGAAGAAGTGTGTGAATGTTAGGTGCAAATCCCCATGAAGCGTATGAAAGAACAATGTGAGGTCCATCTTTACTCCTCGAAGTTTCCAAAGTTCTCGAAGAGCCAGCAAGCGGTTGGGGTATGAGGGTCGGTCGACTGTGTCGATGTCACGATGGAGCCATGGTGACCAGACCTGCGTGGCGTACTCTAATGTTAGCAGGACATAAGTGACAAAAGCTAGGGTTAGCAGGGTGTGGTCTCTACTTTCAATTATTGTCAATGGCCGCATGCACACGTGTGTTTGATGTGGGTGTTCTGCTAGAACGCACGTCCTGTAAGGCCATAGACTAAAGCGCCTTAGCTTACACTTGCATTAAAGAAGGCTGGTAGAAGAAGAGCCATAATTATCCGTCTGCAAAACGCGCGTTTATCCATTGCACGTCTGCATCGGATAATAGTTGCTGCGTCACCGTGCGTCCAACGGTGCGTTTACGCACCGTAAAACAACGCTAGTCTGCAGCCGGCCTAAAGCCTGCTGCACACGGTGCATGTTTTCTTGCAGGGTTGCTGGCTACCTTGCAATAGCTGCAGTGCTGGCATGACTTCATTCAGAGCAGGTTGCTTTGCTGGTCTGCTGTTCACCAGAGTGCACATACATTGCAAATATGGACGCCATCATGTGCTTTTTATGATAAGAAGGCAGGTTCACTGCATACAAGCAGCATTCTTCCTTGTATATATCAATTAATGTTATTATTTCATCATTTGTCCATTTGATTTTGTTGGGGTCGATCCGCCTTGGTCCCATTTTCACAAGTTCATGCACTGCAACAGCATAGCGGCAAAATGGGGAATATTCCCTATTTACTCATGTGACCCTATCCTTTCCCTCTCATTGGCTAGCTACTGCAGCCAGCACCAAAACAAGCAGCAAAAATAGCACCAACACTATCATGAAGTTCCAGCAGGGTGGCTAGCCATCAAGCCAACAGTGACGTCACTTTCCAAGCACTGCTGCCATCAAGCCTGCCAGCAAGCCATTGAGCAGAAGACAAAGCACCGTGTGCAGCAGACTTAAGATGTTGCATAATTTCGAGCTGGTAAGGTTAAATAAACAATTAGCATTGGGACTTAGTGGGCTTTATTAATTTGAATTTAACTTGACAAACGCACCGATTCAAAACATGATTCTTAGAAAGAAATGGTGCAAGCATTCAGTATATCTGGCTGTACTACAGATTAGACCCAGATCCGCAATAGACACGAAGTGGGCTAATCCTAACGACTCCTGGGCTGGCAGTGATTGCCTAGCGGATGAGGTGCAGTTACATAAAATTACATTTTTAGGTTAGGATAGGTTAGATGAAACAAAAACGCTACAAAAAAGGATACATTTCGACAGCTAGCTATTAAGGACAAGTGCGATTCTTGTACACCAGAAGGGTTGAAACATGTTTGGTGTCCACTTGGATCAGGGTCTAATTCGTAGCACATCCGTGCATTTTCTTATTGTTTACGATGTAATCTAATGTCGTTGTTATTGTTATTACTGAATTCTTAATAGTTCTAGCGTGTACCTCGCCAATATAACGTGTTTGTTTTGATTGAGGCAATGCCTTTTAGCTAATGTTTATATTTTTGGCCACGATCGAATTATTAATGACGAAAGCTTGTTTATACTTTTCCGCAAATGCTTCTGGGCAACTCAGGAATAGTTTCTATATATTGCACGTATAAATCGGCTCTTATACATTAATTTTTAATTTTTCGTAGTCGACTGATACCCAGTCCCTTAAGTCCCCGATGGTAATATCACGTAGGTTTAATGCACCTTCATTGGCGCTAGCGGCGTTATATGAGCTTGCCAAATAAATTGGAAATTTATTCCGTATATTCTTCGAGCTGACACGGGCCAGGGATATAAAACGAAAACAGTGCCTCAAGAAGCAACTCATTTATTTGAAAATGATCATCGCCTCGAATTCCTTCAACAAAAGATTAGAATTACCATAATTTCGCCGCTGGTTAAAGCAACTCCGCAAAACTATTAATCGACGCTGCTCGCATGCGTAAACGTTATTGAAAGAAAGATGCAAATGATCAACCTTACATTTCTTCGATCATTCTTCACCTCTAAAATTAACTCAAATTATAATTTTCATTTTGGTTGCAAGAAACAGAAAAGCCAGGAGGCGTTCACATCCAGTCGAGTTCAAATCAGTAAATTACTACACATGATCCAAAACTATAAACATTTTGCTCATGTATTTGTATTTTCCCAAATACTCATTACCTCAATAAGCTTTTATTTCCCCTTTCATTTTTTTGTAGTTCCGCTTGGGTGGCGTGTAATTCTAATGTATTTGATTTTATTTACCTCATCTATCTTGTTTGCTGCAATTTTCCTGGGCATTCTGAATATTTCCTTTTATCTTTTAAATTGAATTGAATTGAGCTATTTTACATCTATAGATATGGTGGTCTCTTAATCATATTCGGTAGCCAAATTGTAGGACTTTTAGGACACATGTACTATATATATATATTATTATTATTATTATTATTATCCGTTCAGTCGTTGCTAACTCTCGGAGACTTCATAAGCCAACATTCTCCATGTTGTTCTGTCGAGCACAGCTTCCTTCAGCTGTGCAATGGTCATATCGGTGTTGGCTTTGATGGTATCGAGCCAACGTGTTCGCTGTGTTCCTCTTCTCCTGGTGCCACTGACCATGCCCAGCATCACATCCTTTTCCAATGCATGGGCACGCATAACACGTCCAAAGTAGGTCAGTCACAGTCAGGTTATCCTGCCTTCCAATGAAGCTCCAGGTTTGATGCGTGCGAGTACAGCCTGGTTAGTGACCTTATCAGTCCAAGGTATTCGAAGTAGCTTTCTCCAACACCATAGTTCAAAAGAATCCACTGTTTTTCTGTCGGCTTTCTTCATAGTCCAGCTTTCACACCCATATGTAGCTATTGGGAATACTATAGCCACTGTATGTATAGAATGTTGTAAATTCTAAATACCTGCATGTTCGCTCAAACAAAGTACACGCTAGGCAAATAAGTACAAACTTTAGAGACTGGTCCCAACGCAACATTCACCAATTTAAGACTCGCCCCAAAGTCGGTTTAGGTTATTGAGCAAACTGCCCTCAAACTCTCTAAACAAGAATTTGCGACTTTATGGCCCATAAAAGCTGCAATCTTCTCGCTCAAGCAGTTCCGGATTCAATGGCGAAGGCAAACATGTACACCCGCGTGCAATTTGGAAGTAAATTTTTCATTTACTCGTACTACGTTCTTTGTTGAGTACTCGAGAAAGGGCTAGCTGGTCTCGCAATTTTTCTCCATTTGGCCATTATCCCACGAATTACTGAAGCGACATACGGGGGTGCTCGGCCCAATAAGCTAGATAAATAGTTGATGGTAGCCAGGAAATTCGATCTTCAGAAATGCGAAGCTTTCTTGACTTTTCGAGGCTGGTCTTTCTTTAACAACGTGAAAGCATCTTAGCCAACCATCTAGAGTAACGCCCAATGCTGAACGTTTGGAAATTTGCATGTGCTATCTCCGCTGTATAATGAGATGAAGCCCCAGAGCACCAAAGTTCAAGCTCAAGACTTCTGGGAAAGGTAGATGGAGAGAAGACACGGTGAAGACCCTCCTCCTTACACAGACTGAAGGGAAAGATGGAAAGATTCGGTTACTCGGGTAACCATGGTAACCCCCCTTTCGCCAAACTTTGTATTAAATGCAAATCAAATTCAGGTGATGAAACGCTGCATTGTGAACGAGACAAAACGACTCCACCAAACGATGTTGGAGAGAACACGAAAACGCTTTTATATACTTGTATAATGTACATTGGAGGTCTGCACTGGGGTTTAGCAACTATTTCTGCCAATTCATCGTCGGTGCCTAACAGCGTACTGTCAATGGTCAGACCGAAAAAGGAAACAAACGCGCCTTCAATGGCCAATGGTTCCGATATTATGATATGATATTTATTTGTCGCATGATACATATACAAGAGCGTGATTACATAGCAGTGATAAAGGGAGCAAAAAAAAGCGACAGGAGCCAAAGCTGGGTGATCAGGTCACCACTAACGCATGCCCCTTTAGGAAGGCAGCGAAACTAAAGTGGTCTATCCCACACTTAAATGCGCTCAAACTGGTGACCAATGTAGCCTCATGAGTCATTGCCCGCCTCGATTGCTAGAGAAGTGGAAACGACAGTCCAGACGACATCTTTGGGGTAGCAACTTCAGACCCATGCCTGCTCACGTAGTACAGCTAGGGGCAACTGTGAAGAAGGGGGTGAATGCTAAATGGGGTTACCCTGTAAAGAATATCGAAGAATAGCGTGAGGTCCATCTTTTAAACGCCATAGTTCCAATGGGTCGAGTCCGAGAACCAGTAAGCGGTCGGGGTATGAGGGTCGGTGTCGTCGTGTCAGCGTGTAAAGTAACGCTGTACGCCTTCCACTGTGTCGATGTCACGAAGGAGCCATGGTGACCAAACCTGCGAGGCCTAGTCTAACGTTGGCCGGATGTATGTGACAAAGGCAAGGGTCAGTAGGGCGTGGTCTCGGCTTTCGAACGATCGGAACAACAGGTCGACCAAGTTGTAGCCTTTTTTGGTGATCAGGTTTACATGAGCTGACCAAGATATGTCGGGTGTGATTTGAACACCAAGATACCGGACACTGTTTACACACACTGGTAGATCTGCGCCTTGGAAGGAGGTGATACTTACTGACACAAGTATCAATCGTAGACGAACTATGACATCGATGAGGACTCGTCGATCCTTATGCCCCGTTTACGTTCTCACGTGGGGGACGTCAAGTACGGCACTTACCGTGACGTACGTATGTGCCGTGGCGTC
>JAQFYZ010001499.1:0-23002 GCA_034695085.1 Cylindroiulus punctatus
TACAAAGAAAAATGGCGTTAGCCCATACACATAATGCAAGTTCAACCACGAAAAAACGAAATCCTTAGGAAATAAACGGGTTACTTATGCTAAAAATACGAAAAAAAAATATACATTGGTTTACTACTACCTTAAATCCTGGTATAAAATTCCAAAAAAAAACCACGTGTGACGACCACACGTGTTTTTTTGGTTCCCTGTCTCACTCTGAGTGTTTGGAATTTTATACCAGCATTTAAGGTAGTAGTAAACCAATGTATATATTTTTTCGTATTTTTAGCATAAGTAACCTGTTTATTTCCTAAGGATTTCGTTTTTTCGTGGTTGAACTTGCATTATGCGTATGGGCTAACGCCATTTTTCTTTGTAAAAAATTATTTCATATCCGAAACTTTTGGATTTTAGCACCTGATGAAGGTTACTTTTCTGACTGTGAATAAAGCTAACTATGTTCTATAGTAGAACCACAAAGTGATGGAACTGGAGGTCAGCCAATCAGAGAGATGCGGCTTGTCGATTAGCGCTTCCATGTTTGTTCAGTCGGTGAAAGTCCATTGATTGTACGCAACTAGGCTAAATTAATCGCCAACAGGCGATTGGCCCCTATTGGTTGGCAGATTTGACCCAGTTCCATCACTTCGTATTTTTACTATATACGTCCAGTCACGGCCCTAAAGATGTCCTTTATTTCATGGAGCTCAATTTGGAGCAAGAAAGATAATGGCAAAGCCCCATTCTATCTAGCATGAATCGCTTCGTTTTTAACCCACTGCGCTGGCCCCGCGCCGGAAAACACGCTCCGGATCCACGTGACAGCGAGTGTGGAACGATCCAGGGCCGGCGCTCAGCGCTCGCATTTGACGAGCGGGCGCCGACTCGGCAGCCGCATTGATCGCTCCGCGCCGCCGCCACGGAGTCTGTCGCGCCCGGCCAGCCACCGGTGGCTCAGCTCGCTCCTCGCCACC
This sequence comes from Cylindroiulus punctatus, assembly GCA_034695085.1. NCBI lineage: Eukaryota > Metazoa > Arthropoda > Diplopoda > Julida > Julidae > Cylindroiulus > Cylindroiulus punctatus. Next base: position 966 of record JAQFYZ010001499.1, read on the forward strand.
AGGATTAAGCGCGAGCGGCCGGCCCTCATGCGCGCCCCGGCCCCATGGGCAACTGCCCCACCATCCCCTCGCCCAGGCTGCTCTACACGGCCGCCCGAGTCGTCGTCGTCCACCAGCGACGGCCCGCCCACGCCCTCAAGGCCGACCCCGTCCTGCTCGCAGTGCCGGCCATCCAAGGTAAGCCCAAACATGAGGGCGCTTTTCCGAAGTGCGGCGATGTGGCCGATGTGACAAATGTGACAATGTGACAATTTGAAACCTGTGTGAAAAAATGGAAAATATGTGACAAACGCAACAAATAGAGAGAAACCTCTTTTATGTATGACCTATCTGTAGAATTATAAGGGAGACGGGGCTAAAAAGACTGTTGATGAAGAGGAAATTACCAAAAAGAAGGAAAAACCCAAAAAAATATTGCATGCAGAATGGTGATGTTACGTGAGGCCTGCAGTACTAGCCGCACAGATATTGTAAAAGTAGAAGCTGCAAATGCCATCATTCAAAGCGGCAAGGGGGCAAAAGAGCTTGCTGATGAAAACTTGAATCAGTTATCCGAAACGTGTGTAAAAAGGGAAAAACATTGAATAAAATGTAACATTCGTGAGAATTTTGATGAACTAAGAGTCAATTGCATAACATTTGCATGTGACAAAATGTGACAAATGTCCAATTTTTGGATGTGACAAAATGTGACAAAATATGACATTGCCTGGAAGTGCCAGTTTTGTCCTAACCTGAAACCGAGCTCGATCGATTTCTCGTACCTGGAAATTGCGTATGACCGACATTCATAATAATCGTTTTGAACCGTTTGCGAGATCCCAACTTCCGCCCCCTATCTCCAAACTTTTGCTCGTAAAATTAACGCCCATTGAAAGTGATTTTTTGCAGTTGAATTTTGATGATGTTGGACAGACATGATGATTTCAAATGAAACAATGTTTTAATTCGAAGTTTATATTGATAGTAAGTTCCTGCGCTGTATAAAATGAGAACACATTTCGTTTTTAGAATTTTTCCAGATGTTCTTTATTTTGCCAACGACTGTAAATCTCTTATATTCCCATTCAGATGGCAGGTGCTGCCATCTATCGCCCATAAAGCAAAAAGAGGTGAAACATAATTATCGTTTTTATTAACATCATATGGATTTCCACAAGTTTTCAACAGCGCTTGCCAAAAGACGCAAGTCCCTGTTAATGTTAACAAAAAAAGTATTTTTTTTTCATGTGTTGATTAGGAAAAGAAAAATTGTTTCTGGAAATTGTATGCAGGGTATCCCCAAAGTCACAACGCACTTTAAATGGGCTTTAAGCACCTTAATTGGTTTTTTTACATAAACCTGAAGCCGAGCTACATCGACCTATTGCCTCTGATAAATGGTGTACATGTCTGACTTTCATAAACATCCTCGGAATCTTTTTCGAGATGCCGGCTTTGCCCATTTCCTAACTGTATTTTGAAAGTTGAGCAACTTCGTTGTTTTTAAAGATCCGGAATGTGTATATTATCATATGTACTGTATATGCACACACACACGTATACAGGGTATGTATATTATATGTATGTGCATGTACAATTTTGCTCGTATTAGAGTATAGGATATTGCATTGAAGGTTTTTTTATTATGGTAAGAATATTCATGTATGCAGGAGCGACGACACAAATCGATTATTGTCCACATCTAGAAGCACACAATCCATCACTTCATGAACCATCACTTTATGAACCACCACTCCATGAACCATCACTTCATGATGTCTATGCTCTCGTTTGCTTTGATGCTATGAACTGCAAAGATGAAGTATCTGTTCAGGTTTTGAAAGTGTACTTTGCGTAGGAGGCTTTGCCCTCCTATAGAATTACACCAAAATCAATTGTCGTTCGACGTTTATGTTCAACCTCTGTCACCCCCATCTGTCAATGCATAATCCGGCATTTGCAGCAGCGCAATGGCGACCGAATCATCAATTGAAACTTTGAATGTGAAACATTTGAAATATGTCCAAACTGTCGCATCGTCTTCTCCTGGCATATTGAAAGATCCTGTAAATTTTCTTTCAATGAGTAAATCGAGAAAGCTTTATTGCCATTTTATCGCCTATGACAGTGTAGAAGTATCTTTGCCCAAATTCTTTTACCCTCACCTGGACAAAGTGGGTGGTGATATCATTTCTGCACCACTCACATATGAAGGCAGGCACTTAATACTACGTTTGACGTATTAGACGACTTCCTTGTATTAGCAAAGTTGCTAAGCTAGCAAAGTTTGAATTAGATAAAAAATTCGTCACATGTTTGCTTCACATTTCTACGTGATGTTCATGACATTTGACCAAACAAATGTGGTGCTATTACTGCATGTATGTTTAATGGTTGCAGTATCGCAAAGCCATTTCTTATACATTATTGATGTTGGCTCATGGATCAAGTATTGAAGCACGTGTGACACAGTTCTAGTTGCTTGATAACCCTTTCATGGCTCCATATTTTGGTACTACAGTTGAGAGCAGGTCTTTTCAACGGTCTACTTGTGTCGCAACAGACAAATCATTGTCGCCATAAATTGCCAGTTCAGCATTCGTGGCACGTGTCTGCATCAAACATAGTTCACAAAAAACGTGGTTCCAAAAGGGAATGATATAGCTAATAGTTGGATGTCATTTGAGGAAAATGTCAGCTCAAGTCTGATTGGAACCTGACCAGAAAATAAGTATCCCCAAGCCAATACTTGGTAATGGGTTGTAGACATGATGCTCCATCGATGACAGTACGACCAAGAAACTATTTTGATGGAGCAAAAAACTGGCTGATGGTTCGTTTATCATCTGGACTTGAGTACAATTGAGTTTGGTGCAGCATGAAAAGAAATCAATCCATCAATTATTTTCATAATAAAAGGGGTTGAAAGCTAGGTGTTTATGAAAGGGTTACTGCCCGCCATGTCTTTCATAGCAAAAACTAATGGCTCAACGCCAATTAGCACTGGAAACTGGACTGTAATCAATGAAACTGTCCCCTCTGGTGAGTCATGCTCATCCTTTTTCAACCTGATGGACAGGTGTGGGCATGGCGAATGCATGAAAAAATATGCTTTTACTTGTATTGATATTCTGGGCAGCCTTCCCTACCCCGCATTGTGGCAACTTTATGGGACCTGACCTCGCATATCTTTCAACTCGATAAGTTGCAGTGCCATAACGCACACATCGTAAATTCATGGAATGAACTGAATTCAGTCAGGGAACGACCAGACGTGTATGGCATAAGCACAAATTGGACATCTGATTATCGCACCATATAGTGCACATGTGTACAGAGTGAGACATGGAATTTACGAATATCATCATTCTTAAAACCTAAAGATGAGATTCAACTTTGCGAGCATTGATCAAATGTCGCCAATATTCCTTTTCAATTTTACATTTTCAAGACTTGGGTGTGCTTGAGTAACTACTCCTCCAAATTTGTTCACCTGTTAGCAATTAAATTTTGTAATTTTAAGTTTAGGCTTAAGTTACAGCTCCTAGGCTAGCAGTGATTGCCTGACGGTAAGGGGCAGCTATGCAACCCATGCATATCCACAATCTGCATTATACTTGTTTGATCTAATTTTTTATTTTTAATGATGAAAAGGACAGAATGCAACAACAGTGAACGGGTCATGAAATTTTATGTACAATATGATTTTTGGCTTCCTCAAATGCAACCTCATAATCATTTATGAATTATGAATTTTGCTAGTGGTAAGCATTTTGATGATACCCAACAGGCGTGCACACATGCCTCACCCTGTATAACACATCATTAGTGCACTCGAAATCAATGGAGAAATGTTGGACCTACAATGCACACGCAGGCCTCTCATATTTGCAGAGCATCAGTTTCATTAAACAGAACGAATTTGTGCATCCAATTATTGTTTAAATTTGCCATAAGGATTATACCACATCCCATTTATCATCTTCTTAAGGAACACTGCTCATTTGCAAACTGAAACTTTAATTATTGAGAATACAGAAGGTGCTTTTAAAGAGGATAAAAGAGAAAAATTATGTCTACCAAAATAGGAAGCGAAATTTACTCTGGTTATACATGTAGGCCTACACTAGGCCCTGCAGGAGTTCCTCTACAGAGCTAATGTGGTTTCATCCGAATGGAACCTTTCCAATAAGGACATTATATGTGTACATTATCTCAAACTAGTCAAGTTAGAGCATAGGAGTTAGTTGGAATTGAATCATGTTGGTAGTGTTGGCCAGCATGGAAACACTGTCAGTGTTGTGACTGAGTTGGTAATTATTTTTTGAATCCGTAGCTGTCAATTACATACATGTAGGCACATTTAAATTTTGCATAAACCCGTTAAACATTTTTCAAAAAATTGTTTAGTTTTGCACTAAATTGAAATCCCTAATGTTTTTCTTGACTGTTCTGCTTAACTGTTGTCATTCTTTTAACTGCTCTGGCTGGCTTCGGTTTCCTTTCTCGTTCCTTTACGTCGAACAGCTATGGTTTAATGAATCTCACCATGATTGGATTACTTTACTGCAGGCTAATTAAGTCTCTGAAAGCTAATTTAAGCCTGCTTCAAATCCCATTGGTAGCTGTCGAGGCTCACGACAGTATGGAAAGTTTGGCATCTTCCCACACAGTTGCCAAGTCCTCTAAGCATCGTATACAAGATGTACAGTTTTCCCCTCAATTTTTTTAAGAAATTGAAAGAAAAATGATTGCTTGTCATGTATCGGCCCCTTTCAACTTATCTTACATCTACACTCTAATCCAATCACAAGATTTCATCGAATCGATGATGGAACCATTGACTCCCATTTCCTTCCGATTATTTTTTGCTAAAGGAAAATGTTCAACTTGGGATTAATTATGGCTCAGACATTCCCAGACTGTAGAATTACTGACATTTTGCAGTTTGCCTCACTACCTCAAACAATTGACACTGTTTGCAGGCAAATTGTCCTTGCGAACCTGCAATTTTATTCCTCAAATTCACCTACAAAATGAGCATTACAACAAACCGTAAATGTTAACTGCTGGATGCCTTTGAGGTTTAACAACACCAACCTGACAGTTGTTCACTTGAGTATCGAATCGATGTGAACTTAATGTCTCACTTCTTCTCTTCGCCGGAACATACGTTGACAATCATTACTTGTAATATCCAATCCTGTCCTAGCCGTTGGTGCCGAATTTAAAATTTATTGTTATCCTTATTATCAATGACGTCAAGGCTTGACATGCCAGAGTTTGCAGTTTGGGCATGGAATATGGTCGGATTTATGTGGCGTTACCCTTAGTAACTTGTTTTGTTGCTGTTAGCAGTGAGCAAAGGGTACATGTGTAAGAAAGTGAACTTTTTCTTATTGCTAGTAGGCTGGCAGTGCTTGTCAGGTAGTTAGGAGGAACTGAAGTGGACATTACATGGTTGGGGTTTGGTTACAGATAGGGGAAGGTTAGGTTGGCTGAAGTGCAAGTTTATAATTAACTCGTTACCCTAGTAGTGTCCGCCATGTGGTATGCGGGGTGTAATCCATCGACCGATATCAGTCTGCACTGTCAGACCTCATTCGAGTACATAGAAATTGATGTCGTATCCTAAAATAATAATGCAAGACAGAAAAAATTGATTTTAACATGATGAATTCATAACATGTATGTTTGTGTTACAACATTGGACCTGGGGCTTTCTGCACTGCACTACTCGACCTGTAGCTCTAAACAGTAAGCAGTGACTTCCAGGTAATCGATGAGCTTGTTTTGCGAGAGCTGCCTATATCTAGAGAACAGAGTAGGGTGATACTAAAAAAAGGGAGCCATAATCAAAACCTTTTAAAATCTTTAATGTTGCTCGGAATTAAATCAATGTTTGGAAAATTATACAGAACAAACTTACAATAGAATCTGCTATCTCAATCTTTGTTGATAATGTCCTCTTCCTGCTGAAATACACACTACAAGTGTATTGAAGATGATGCTCCAAGTCATTGCGGAGGTACAGGGTGATTCATATAAAGCTCATGATTTTCATTTTGTTTACTTGGACAAGGATACAAGTAACGTGTTATTGTGTGTTACATGTAACGAATATCTTGGAGATTACTTTGCCATTAAAGGTTGTGCTGAAAATGACCTCCGTCAGCCTCTATAGTCGTCAGAGAGATTCAGCTTATCGATGTACTGTTTCAGGAGTTTCAGTGGTAAAAGGAAAATGGCTGCCATGCTCGATATATGTTACAGGATGGACGAATCGCAAACAGGAAATTCCATGCAGTCAAAATTCCTTGACCGCCTTCATCATTTGATAGATAAATGAAACATTTCGGCGTGTTCCTATACTCGAACAATGGCCAAAAGCAAATCGTGAGGTTTATATGAAGCACCCTCTATAACGGGTTTGGATGGTTTTAGCATCAGTCGACGTTGACTGATTTTATCCGTTAAACGCATCTGATTAACTTGAAAATGTCGTTATTTCTGGTGTATTTGTGGTGTCACTTCGATCAAAGTAAAAATGAAGCTGACTTTAATTGTATTTCTGGTGTGTTGGGGCAAAAAACTATGGCATTTCAGTTGGTAAAAACTGCAAATGTCATAAGAAGCCATAAAAGCCACATAGGAGCGAAAAAATGTGTAAAAACCACTAAGCACCCCTCTAAAAGCATGCAGTTGCTTATAATGAGAGTAGACTGTATTTAACTATATATGTATTTCATTAACAAATTCAGTTGTACAAAACAACTGCAAGGGAATTGAATGCATTGCAAGCAAGTGTTTTAAAATAGTTGTAAAGTGGTAGCTTCCAGAACTATTTCCAACAGCGCTGGGAATGGAGGATTAGACGAGCGTCCCGGAAAGATGCCGAAGTGTTTTCCGCTCCGTGAATGTAAATGGCCTGTTTCAAACGGCATATATTTTCAATTAAAAGGAGTTGGGTGCATCACTCCTGGTGCATTTATTTGATGCACCGCATGCCATGGTGGTTGCTGCAGAAAAAGAAAGCCCGTGGGGTTCCGCGGAGAAGCATTTTATGGCGGTTTTATTGGGACGTGAGGCGTAAAACCATGGCAGTTAGTCGGGTGATTATGGGAATGATCGTCCCTGGTTTATGGAAAATCGCCCCGTTCAGACCCGGCACATCGTATGGCCTTTGGAATGGAGAGCTCAACAATGCTAAACGATGCGAAGATTGCATTAATCTCACACCACCGCTTTGTGTCATGGGGAAGTGCAGCTAGAAGTCCTAGCAGAATTTTTTTCTGCCAGCAACTTTCTCACCCCTCCTAGAAACATGTCTGTCTCCAATATATGGAGCACATATTTTAATTTCATATACTCCACTGCCCAGCCGGTCCCCCCGTAATGGCTAACTTAAGGCGTTCCTTGGAACTGGGGACCGGCTCCTCCTCCCCCTCATTTCATCTTCACTATTTTCAGTACTATTCTGTTGGTATTATACATTTTCAGCCATTAGGGGCTACTCTCCCCGTTGTGCTTAGTGGTACTGTTATTATAGTCGACCAAACGAAGCAGCGGAAATTTTGACAGCCAATCACAGAGAATTGGCTTATCGATACATTCGTCCTGGCTATTCCGAACCAACAGTAGTCGGAGAAAGGAAAATGGCTGCCATAACCATACTTGCCGTGGTGGACGAAGCATGCGTGAGCTCGGTACCTGGAACCATAGCGTATACACCTTGAACGTTCGGGGTCCACGAACGAGCCAATGAACTGATGTGCGACCCTGGTCTTTCTCGGTGATCGGAGTCCTACAGAGGGCTCACGAGCGAGCCAATAAGCCTCATGTGCGACCCTGGGCCATCCACTGCCGGGCTGACCTCTTATTGGCTAAAGCGCTTTCTGGCAGTGGGCACCACTTTAGGCTCCTCCCTCTCACCGGCCTCCGCTCAGTGGCGCTGTTTGCGGCGACCAGGATAAATGAATCGCTAACAGGAAATGGCATCCTATTGGTCTGAACGACGCTATTTTTCCGCTTGTTCGTTGGGACGACTATAGTGTCAGTCACGGCTTCTGTTGGCGCTGGGCGATTCACAATGCTAAACTACAGTAACAACAACAGACTCGGCCTTTTATTTGGCTACAGACATTGATATGAACGAACTCGCGACTCAATAGGGATGTTTTTTAAGATTTCTATGCCCCACTTTTTTCTCATTTGTTTCTTCGTGACTACTTGGTCATCTACTCCATACATTTAAAAGCCCATTGACAGTGATTTTTTGCAATTGAATTTTGATAATTTTGGACAGATATGATAATTTCGAATGAAACTAAATTTTTTAATTCAAAGTTTATATTGATACTAAGTTCCTTGCTATATAAAATGAAAAGACATTTCGTTTTTAGAATTTTTCCAGATATTCAAAAACGCTTATCTTCCCATTCATATGGCAGGTGCTGCCATCTATCGCCCATAAAGCAAAATAGAGAGGTAAAACGTAGAATTATCGTTTTTATTAATATCATATACATTTCCATAAGTTGTCAAGAGCACATCCCAAAAAACGGAAGTCTCTGTTAATGTTTACAAAAAAATTATTTTAATATGTTGATCAGAAAAGGAAAAATTGTATTTGGTAATTTTCTGCAGGGTGTCCCCAAAGTCACAACGCACTTTCAATGGGCCTTAAAACGATTTCTCTGCCATGTCGTCTGCTCTATGGCCAATAATATTCACAAATACTAATATTCGAACTGTACAACGGCCAGTACTGATGAGCTAATGTTTGATATACTGATTATTGAAGTTTATCCTAAGTCTGTATATTGAGATAATTGACGAAATACTGACCGTGAATAACATGTAATTTGTGATTCATCGCCAAATGAGAGGGTTGACTCACGAGTATCCAACAGCACCAACTGATATTCGACTGAATGGTTAGTTGGTCTTCAAATGCAATAGTTAAACTACAGATATGATAACTTGTGTGTGCATGGCAATAATCTAATGAATGCTTTGTGCAAATGAGCTGGCAATACCATTGTTGGTCAGTAAACCCCACTGATGCCAGTCAAATTTATGCTAATATAATCCAAAATTGGTACATCTGTACTGATATGACTACGAACTTTATGAATCTTACAAACTTCATGCAGTTTCATACTGATGTTTCCACCGGGGTATGGGGAGGCGTATGGGGACTGCGACATACGGCATTGGTGCTTTGATATCAGTAGCGCTGGCATCTTTTTTGTGCCCAACTTTTTGCCCCCACATATAACTTTTTTTTTGGAAATACTCCGGCTTTCAACGCCGGATTAATAAAACATGTCGGTGTTGGAGGCATCCGGCAGGCCATCATCGGAAGTGGTTCACCTGGGAGCCTGGATATGGTACGCACGCCGGACGAATGCGAACGAGCCCGAATGGAAGGCCCGCCAGGGCTTGTTGCCAGTAATTGCATTAGTTTCTCGAAATGCTTGTAAATAAATAAAGATGTGACGTTGGGCTGAGAAGATATCGACGTGCGCGCGTGCGGTTATTGATTTAGTGCAGGTTCCGGGTTTGGCTGAACGGAAGCGGGTTATCAAAACACTTTGCAGAAATTGTCTGGGTTTGAGAGAGTCGAACAAGCGAAGCCTGTATCTGAATTTGCTTTACAATTTTTCTGATTTTTATTTGCAATATTTCACGTTGGAGGTGCAAAACTTACATGCACAGCGGGATGCACGCTGCATTTAAGTGACACCCAAGGAGGCAAGACCGTTCTTGCATAATTGGATAACTGTGGTAATTCCTAAGCCATCACAATCCTTTTACAGGGTGAAGTGTATTTGTGAACCTAAGTTGACATTTTTTTATAAACATCCAGGTGTGCAATGCACGTTTGCATTGCTGGAAAGCTCACCCACCATCCTCGTGAACTGCACCATTTAAGTTTGTGATCCTTGCAAAAGTGAATATGAGTACATTACGACATACATACACGCACACAAATGTGCGGAAGTTCTAGAGCGATGTGAAATATAAATTACTAGCGGACCAACCCATCCTTCGGATGGGTAAGGTCCTCAAGACTCGGCCCGGTTTCATTTGAAATTGCTGCAGCTAGAGGGCGGCAACAAACTTAAATATCGATTTCTATTTACTGATTCCACACATTTTTGTTTTAAAACATCCCACGACATCCAGCTTTTGTCTAGTACTTGGTACCATTCCTGAATTTTGTTGTCTGATATACATTTTGTTTATTCTACTGTGTTTTTATATAAGCTTGCAACATTTCAAGGGCCTAGTCCTAATCGCTAGGGAGATGTATTTACCCACCCCTCTGTTTAACCCCTTAGCGGGGGTAATACAAAAGAAAACAGAAAACACGAAATCAAGGTTCTTGGAACCTAAGGTACATGCCAGCAAAATTTCAAGGGTGAATCCCTAACAGTTTTGTAAATGTATTTACCCACCCCTCTGTGTAACCCCCTTGTGGGGGCAATACAAAAAAGACACATTGTTAGCACGGTTCCTCGATCCTAATGGAACACACATGGAAAATATGAAGATTGTAGCCCTAATGGTTTAGGAGATGCATTTACCCACTCCTCTGTTTAACCCCTTTGTGGGGGTAGTACAATAAAGACACTTTGTTAGCAGGGTTTTCAGCACCTAAGGAACGCACATGGAAAATATGAAGGTTGTAGCCCTAACGGTTTAGGAGATGCATTTACCCACCCCCCTGTTTAACCCCTTTCTGGGGGTAATACGAAAAAGACACTTTGTTAGCAGGGTTTGCGGCACCTAAGTAACACATATGGAAAATATAAAGGTTGTAGCACTAACGGTTTCGGAGATATATTTACCCACCCCTCTGTTGAACCCCTTTGCGGGGGGTGGATAATTCGAAAAAACACTTTGTTAGAAATGTTGTAGGCACCAAATGACAAAAATTGGAAAATGTGAAGGTTTTAGCCCTAACGGTTGGGGAGATATATTTACCCCTCTTTTTAAACCCCTTCGAGGGGGACTACGACAAAATCCTTTCTTAAATGGTGGGTTTGGCTCCCAAGGAATGTGCATGCAAAATTTCAATGTTCTAGCCCTTACGGTTTGGGCTGTGCGATGATTGTCTATTCTTCAGTCAGTCAGTCAGTCAGTCAGTCAGTCAGTCAGTCACCTTGTCCCTTTATATACAGTATTGGCCAAAACATTTGCAACTGGGTGATAAAAATGTTAAAGTTGAGAAAAAAAATGTTTATGTGACTTAAATCCAAGAGCAAAGCATTACGTTGGTTACACATATACTCTGTATATTGAACAACAAAAAAAAAAGAATGAAATATAGTGTATACTTATTACAAAATCATAATTAATGCAAAGGACATAGTTTTGCCCTGGTCAAAACAAGTGCAACTGAGATTTCAGTTTCCCAAATAAATAAAGTTTTTCTTAATTTTTTGTTGCAGAACCATTGTTTTGAATCACTGCTTTGCACCGGGATGGCATTGATTCAATTAAGTTTATCATAGTTCGGTATGGGATCTTCTTCCAGGCATTTTGAAGTTGTTCAAAAAGCTGGTCCTGTGTGCGAACAACACTTCTGTCAATTTTTATATTTTCGATCTAACACAGGTTCTCATTAGGGTTAAGATGAGGAGACTGAGGTGGCCACTGTAATACGTCATCTTATTTTCCTTAAAGAATGTTTTAACCACGTTTGATGTGTGTTTTGGATCATTGTCTTGCTGATAAATCCTTCCCCATTGGGGCTAACCATTGGAGGAATGCATTGATACGTTTGAAACTTGCTCTTTACATATTTAAAAAAACATATTAATTGATATTAAATTCACAATGGAAGATTCCTTTTTCTCAACATCATTTATAACAGTCCGTTTATAAGCTAAGGAAGCAGACTTAAAAGCAATTTTATTATTAGACGTAGGGCATTTGGAGAATTTGGACCAAGCAGTCCGGTTCACCCTCAATGCTTTTCTACAACTGGCTGAAGATCTACCACTACGTTTTACATAAGTGGGAACAAATCCCGAAATCATTTCATTTATACAAGATAAAAAGACCCCCCACATATCTTCAATGCTACCCCCCTCATAGAATATATAATATATACTAAAATATAATATATAATACAATAAAATTTTAAACTTATAACTGTTCAACGGTCCACCTCAGTCCAACCTAACATACGTTTGGCGCATAGATCCTATAGAGGTTCAAGTCTTCTATTTAGGCAACAAAAGCTAATTATGGACAAATAGAGAACATTAAGTTTGACTTCCATTGCATGAGTCCAATCGAATTTCAACTGTTAGTATTTTCTATTCTGTACCCTGCAGTTTGCATACTGATGGTGAGAGCCAACTACATGCCTCTGCAAGGTTGCATTTGCAGTGATACAGTGTACGTGAATTCTGCTTAAGATGACTTTTGGGACGGCCCTCCATTGCAGAGCCGCTGGTTTTTTTGCTTTCCTGGGATAATCAAATAGAAAAGGGCTGTTGAAAAACAAAGCCAACATTGGCGTTTATGTCCGAAATGCCATTAAAGCCGTGACACCAAGGTGGTTGCCCTCATTAAGGCTTCAGGCCAGCCATCCCTCTGGAAAACCAATAAGAAGTCAGCGCAGAGGCGCGAAACGAATGCTGGACCCCCATCAATTATGAATGGTGATCAGTGATGATTCGAGCTACCCCCGAGCAAACAGTGTCGTAAACACTGTGGGAAACAAGGTTTTTGCGCCAGTTCATCTATTTCAACTTGAAAAGAGATGGCACGCTTCGAATTTCTTGGGCGAATTCTCTCTGGACAGTAGGCCAGTTCGTTTGTTGTGGCTGTTGTGACTCTGAACAAGTGAACAGATATGATGTCCGTAAAGGGTCTCTGAAAGTGTCCTTATATAGTAACTTGAGGCGCCCGTGCAACTTTGTTTGCATGCGGTTTGGGAGATGTATTTACCAACCCCTCTGTTTAACCCCTTAGCGGGGGTAATACGAAAGAAAACTTTGCTATCAAGGTTCATGGAACCTAAGGTACATGCCAGCAAAATTTCAAGGGTGTAGCCCTAACGGTTTAAGAGATATATTTACCCACCACTCTGTTTAACCCCTTAGCGGGGGTAATACGAAGGAAAACTTTGCTATCAAGGTTCATAGAACCTAAGGTACATGCCAGCAGAATTTCGAGGGTGTAGCCCTAACGGTTTAGATGTATTTATCCACCCCTCTGTTTAACCCCTTTGCGGGGGTAATACAAAAAAAACTTTGTTAGCAGGGTTCTTGACACCTAAGGAACACGCATGGAAAATATGAAAGTTGTAGCTCTAACGGTTTAGAAGATATAATTACCCCTCTTTTAAAACCCCTTGGAGGGGGATTACGAAGAAATCCTTTCTTAAATGGTGGTTTTGGCACCCAAGGAAAGTACATGGAAGATTTCTAGGTTCTAGCCTTTACGGTTTTGGCTGTGCGTTGATTTTCAATCAGCCAGTGAATCAGGTTGTCTTTTTACATGTAGATGAACGAGCAAATAATTGGGACTGATGTTTTGTGACGTCAGGGCAAGATGGCGGACTGGCTGCACATATTCATTGTCAATAAAGTGTTGGTAATAGGTCTTTTTTGAATAACTGTGGAAAAATGCAATAAATAAAGTGAGATGTACATTTTGTATGCAATGTTTTAATACCATATCTCACAATTTGAAGAAGTTTTTATATGCACTAACCCAAAAAACCGAAAATCACAAGAATATACGTTATAAAACAGCCCGTCGAGGAGACTAAAATTCTTTGGTGTTTGTAGGGTATTGAGTTGTATTAAATGCAGTTCTATCTTTGCCGCCATTTTTTTGCTGTTTGGCTATTTTGTTCTAACTGAATTGTGCTCTTATTGATTTCAGCCATTTTTCTGTCCCTCATTGCAGTTTCTGCATATTTGCTGTGATATTGTTTGTGCTAGAGTGAAGTGACCCCGCCACCCCATGGCATTCTGGATGCTGACTGTGGGGTAATGAATTGAATTGCACATCCAAAATATGTTAAGAAATGATAGGGAACGTTCAACTATGTTGTCATCAAATTGGAAGGTGGGGAGAGCTGGGTTTTTGAAAAATAACAACATGGGATAAAATTCATTGCAATTTAGTTACCAAACAGTGTCGTAAATTTATGGGTACTAGGTTTTTGCGCCAGTTCATCCATTTCAACTTGAAAGGACATGGCACACTTCGAATTTCTTAGGCAAATTCTCTCTGGACAGTAGGAGAGTTCGTTTGTTGTGGCTGTTGTAACTCTGAACAAGTGAACAGATGTGATGTCCGTAAAGGGTCTCTTTATATAGTAACTAGAGGCACCCGTGCAACTTTGTTTGCATGCAGTTTGGGAAATGTATTTCACGACCCCTCTGTTTAGCCCCTTAGCGTGGGTAATACGAAAGAAAACATTTTGCTATCAAGGTTCATGGAACCTAAGGTACATGCCAGCAACATTTCAAGGGTGTAGCCCTAACGGTTTGAGAGATGTATTTACCCACCCCTCTGTTTGACCCCTTTGTGGGGGTAATACGAAAGAAAGCACTTTGCTATCAAGGTTCATGAAACCTAAGGTACACACATGGAAAATATGAAGGTTGTAGCCCTAACGGTTTAGGTGAAAACCTCCCATCGAGGAGACTAAAATTCTTTGCTGGCTGTAGGGTATTGAGTTGTATTAAATGCAGTTCTATCTTAGCCGCCATTTTTTGTTGTTTGCCTATTTTTTTTCTTCTGAATTTTGCTTTTATTGATTTCAGCCATTTTGCTTTCCCTCATTGCAGTTTGCTTTTTTATTTTCGTTTCTGCATATTTGCTGTGATATTGTTTGTGCTAGAGTGAAGTTACCCCGCCACCCCATGGCATTCTGGATGCTGACTGTGGGGTAATGAATTGAATTCCACATCCAAAATGTGTTAAGAAATGATAGGGAACGTTCAACTATGTTGTCATCAAATTGGAAGGTGGGGAGAGCTGGGTTGTTGAAAAATAACAACGTGGGATAAAATTCATTGTAATTCAGTTACCAAAATTTGTTTAAAAAAAAGCTTCTGCGTTACAAGTGCATCATTTTTGATTTGATACGATGCTCAAGTCAAAACGTTTAGATTTCATAATACCAAATCATGTAAACACCCTGCAATGAGAATGGACAAAATACTTCCATACCTCGTTTTATGGCCTTGGTTCCACGGTTCCTGGAAAGTATGCTCTAAGGCGAAAAGCTGTATAACAAATCATGTTTTTGCATAAAAACCCAAGTAAAATCAACGAGATCCGTTCCAATTTCAAAAAAATTAAGGCAATCAATACACTAACTTTACAGATAAAATGCATGAAAATTGATGGAAAAAAATTGACAGAAAAACTTTTTGACATGATTTTAAGAAAGCAATTTGTAAGACGTGATCCAAGAGGTCTTAAAAACCGTTTTCAGACTTGACGAGAGAAAGGTTTGACACGTTGCCAGCCTTCTAGAAACCCTTGCATTAAGGACGTGTTGGTGACGTCAATCTTCATTCTTGTTTTCGAGCTGGTTGATGGACGATTTAAGAGCACTCTTTGGAGCTGTGTTTCTGTGAATTGCAGACACTGTGGCGCCCACGAACTGTTTAATAAATTATGTTTTGAGGCTGAATTTGCTGGCTTCTACACTTGCTGCGTTCCCGCTTATTAGATCATATTTTACAGTACATGTAATGAATTCAAACGTGGAATTACGTGACTGGCATTGATTCACAAACTAAAGTGAATTTCCTGATATTCTTAACATTTTCCACGTCTCAGCGCTGAACATCGTATGGAAAGCATCCAAAGCATGAAATGGTCCACGGCCATTGTACTGGGGGTCCACGGCCCAATTTTAAAATTATGAAAAACATAAGTTAAATAATAATTAATAAAATGTTAAAAATAAACTGCTTTAAAATAAGTTATGTTACACCAGCTACGTGTAAAATTGTAAAAATATATGCAATACAATTTTGAAAAACTTATAACAGAAATAAGAGTTCACCATTCACGCTAAATTCCAGTTTTATATCATGTGTAGACAATATATTCTTTATGTATGAAACTCGCGCCTTTTAATTTAGTTTTCCAAAAAGGTTGCTTGACTGCGGCATAGGAGTACATGGCAGAAACCATGATATCCGGGGTCAAGAACAAAAAGTTTTTGAGGAACCTCTTATCCATCCTATAGGAAGGATATTAACAGCCCCCCTCTTTGGGCAATCACTGCTTGCTCCAGTGCTATGCTGGTTTGCCTGATGCATTGTTTTCCGGATGTTGATTTCGATTCGAAAAAAATAATATTTCGGGAACCTAAATTTTACCAAAAGAAAATTCATTTTCAGTGTTTTTTTTGTCGTCTGGGATGTGCTCGCTTATCTGTCGTAGTTGTCCAGGCTTATCATAGAGAACATGAGTATATTTATATCTTGTACTTGTATTGCATTATTTTCCACAATGGTTAGACGAGCATGAATTCATCCATGTTGACGTTTTATTACTGTTATTCGGATTCCCCCTTTTTTTTTCTCTGATGGAATAAACATGATTATTATTGTATTACTATTATAAGATACTTGCAGTATAAGTTCTAGTCATATAAATCTAATGCATCATCATAAGTTAGTTTTCATTGGAAAATAATTCAAGGTACGAATTTTGTACCAAACGTCAATTCGATTTTATTTCTTTTTTACACCTATATACAATTATTTGGCGAAATTCACTAAGTTTTTTTTCCCTGAGTGTTTACCTCCACCTAATGTGGGGAAACGCCGCTAATGGATACGGCGGTAAATTCACTAGTTTAGTTTCGTGTAAAATTGTTAACATTTGGTTTGCTGGAATCTCCTGCATTATCAGGTGATTATCTGGTGTAAAAACATCGGGAAAGATCGTCAATCAAGCTAGTAAACTTTTGGCCAGAGGTAATAACTGGCAATCCCGCAGTTATTGTTCCTGTTGCGGGACATGCGGATGTAACCTTGTTCTCCCCATCTGACGCCATAACTGAAAAAAAGCCAATGAGAAGTGTTGCCATCATGCGAAGCAAATGCACACTTTAGAATCACAGCACTATTTACCTGTTTTTAACCAGCCAGTATTCTTGTCCACCGTCGTTCCCATAACCAACTAGTAGAACTGCATGGTTCAAAGCTGTTGGGCTGCAGAATGGCTCGTAGTATACGCCTGAAACACATCGGACATTTGAAATGCATGCAATAACTGCCAACCATTAACCAAATGATGCCTACCTTGTTCGTACTGAGAGAATGACGGGCGACTGGCGTCAATTGTCACAGATATTGGCCCAACTGAGCTCACAATATTCTTTAAACACTCCTCGCATCCAGCGTTACCCATCACCCGTCTCGATGCGGTACCTCCAATGGTACGGCGATTGAAACGACATGGGCCAACCTAAAATGGATGGGCTTTCTTACCTCGATTTCATCGACCACAAAGCTTCATTCAAGGAGTTTCAAAAAGGACGCAACCCGTAATGTGTTAACGCTCTAGACAGACTGTTAAGGCGTTGTGACATATTGCAGCATAATCACCATAGATCGCCGGCATGCCAAACGTTTTGTTTACAAATTTCACGAAATAAACCACTGTTTGGTAGTTAGCTTTTGGCTGGTAAACATTTGGTCAATCCCCGCATCTCCGCGTTTTTATGTCATTTGAAATGCCGCGCGTCAACTTCGCGACGCTCTTTCCCGATATGGACAATGCAGCGGCCATTACTACGGAAGCCCATATGGGCGGCTGCATTTTCCAGCTCGAGAAAGAGCTTCGCGATATCGGACGCGTGGAATCTGACACTAAAGCTTTCTTTACACATGGACTTTTACGTTACGTGACTACGTCGTAGTTTTGAACGGAAGCCCATACGAGTCTCAAGCCAAATAAAGTAGATATTAAGTTAATAACATTCATGTCCACTTTATTTACTGAGTAGCATTAGACTCGGCTTCCATACGCAACTTAAACGATGTAACGTAACGTAAACGTTTATGTGTGAAGAAAGCATAAATCCAAACAACGAATGGATACAATGGACCAAATGTTTACCAGGCAAGCACTAATGAAGCAATTCCTATCATAGTATCTGAATGTGGCATCGTCAAGGCAGCTCCATCTCCATGGCAAAAGAGCACGTGGTTTAATGCTTAAACGTTGGACACGTGACAACTCTTGTGCTTCCGGGAGGTCTTTTTGACGTCACTATAGCTGGCTGTGTCTTAAGGTGTACAGCGACCTGTAAGTGCTCGAGTTCTACTTTAATCTTCAAGGTTGCATCCTTTTGGAAACCCTGTTTGTTATTTCAATAGATTTGATTCCGTGGAATGTCCCAAAGTTTACCTGTCCTGTATAAGGATAAGCATCTTCGCGATCTACTCCTCCATTGAGGATGATATAATCTAATGCCAATCCAGGGTTACTTCCGCCGCAACCGTTGAGACCATATGGGCTACCACAGTCCACCAACTGTTGTTCGCTCAAGGCGACACGTTTAGATTTCTTGAAGCAGTTTTGGCTTTCCACAGAACCAATCTTAGAGCAAAATGCGTGAACATGAATGAAGTGCATTAAATTATATCATTCGGACGTTTTCAATATTCTTGTAATGACTTACAACACTAAAGGCCCAGCCGCTTCCACATTGCATTTGATCCTTCACTGGTGTAACACACCCTGAAGTGCGCCAGTCCAAGGTAGCTGGTGCTGCTGCACCATGTTTCATTTCTTCAAAACTAGAACCATTGTGCATTTGTTCATGGATATCTTCGGAGGGCCTGTATCCATTCATCATCTCGGAAAACTCGAGCGTTGTCTTTGGAAAGTCAAACAAGACAATTCGATTTCAAATTGTTCATCGTCTTAAGTAATGGTCAACTAAACTGAACAAAGGCTTGCCATGTCAGTGAACTGATTGATGCCTCTTGTGTATGTTGACAGTCCTTGCTCGTACAGTGCATTGTGACGGTCAATCGCAACTTTGTTGTTCAAGAAAATCTTCTCACGAAAGTTTTCCTCAGTTGATGTTTCATAAGATTTTCCTTAAAGATTACATACACGAAGATATTTGAATCTAAAATTGAACTTCTCATGTTCACTGTGTAGTGACTTCTGTACAGTTTTGTTAATTTCAATCATGCATGCAGTCGTGCTTAGTGAATTTCTGATGCCATCGTAAACGTTTGAACGAAATAGTTGAATTTTAGCAAACTTATTACAAACGTGTACAGTACAGGGTAGGCGCTTTATAACTACCTGCTGTGAATGAGCTATATTTGTATTAGTTATCGATGTGCTTGAAAAGCGCTCTCTCGTTGTCAATATTATTTTCATCTGTTTGTATATTTTTTAAATTTGCTCAACCTTGCATTCTCCCATATTTTGGAAGGCGAAAATTCACCAATAACGAATATAAATATGGCACATTTACAGTTAATAAAGTTAGTAAAGTATACGTTAGTTTTATAAAATCTATCAAATAAAAATCATTTAAAATTTACAGACTACAGCTGTAGCATTAATCGAATCGGATACTCTAAATTGCTTCTCCATTAACTAAGTGATAATGAAACAGTTACCGTATGTTTTCTTGTATGTCTCCCATTCATCGCTGTTGAGTGTGGCAACAAGGGCCACAATGAAAGGCAACAGATAGATAGTATTCATTGCTAAATTAAGGAATAATAACTGTCTAATAACTGCTAAATAACCCTCCCATTTATTTATACATTAGGCCTGTTAAAAGAAAAAAATTCGACAAATGGGTCAAATATTACGTACCTCTGCTACTGAAATGTCCCGCTGCTTTACTTGAATTGTGTTATACTGCAGTGTGGGTGCTGTGCATATTTATACTCTTGCCTTATCAATTATTTTAACCTAACATACACACGTTAGCGGCCAACAAACACTTGATATAACCTTTCATTGACATTCCAGGTAATCTATCCCAAATAAAATGTAATAACAGTTATATAATTACATTCAAGTAAACATCATCATTCATTGGTCTTATAAGTGAAAACAATTGTTTGCAAATGGAAAATGCAATCATGTGTACTTGCATGTTAGATAACATACACAGCTACAATGGGGGATTTGCCTCATTGGACCGGTTTATATATACATTTTTATTGATAGGGAACGTGCTACATCTGATACGATTGTTTTCTGTTTTCTTTTCCGAACTTTTCATTTTTCTGGAAAGTTGAGTTTGATTATTATCTCAGTTTTTGACAGAAATGAATAGTTTTGTCTGTTTTCAAGTGCCAGTGTTTATGAAAGAAACGTCTGTATTTCAAGCTCCAGCTTCTGTGGCAGCAAATTTATCAACATATAAAGAATGTTTTGTGACAGAACTTCTGACTGCGAAAATGTGCAGTTATCGGTCCGAACAGATAGCTTTCCTTTGCCCTGGTACATGTATATCAAATATTGTAGGCTCAATTTTTTGTCATTATTAGAACTCCTGATGCTTTTAAAATCAGTTCTAAACATTATATTTAGAATAACTAATCAACATCTTTCTATCAAGAATGTTGTTACTGTACCTAATAATAATCACTCTGCTTATGTCCAATTTCATAACAATTAGACAATTTTGGGTATAAGATTTTTCAGTCTACAATAATTTCAAGAGAATCCAACTTCCTGATTTTTGATTATCAAAGTTCATATGTTCCCCTACATATTGGCACAAATTAAAAGGCCGGGAAGCACAACTAAAATCTTTATGTTACTACGTGTGTATAGTAACATGGTTTCTAGTATTGATAGTTTTGACTATGCTATTAATAGCATGGCCAAAACTCAAAAGTTTTTTCTCAAGCAATTTCGCAGCTTAAAATTTAACTAACGTAAATTTAATTGATACAATGAAGTCTTAATTGCACGGTGAATGCATGGGGAAAAGACATTCATTTTGTTGCTAGACATTTCAGAAATCGACTTTTGGTCAGCTAAATCAGGCCGATACCCCGGCTATGTATACCATTGCCTGTATATCAAGCTAGCGCATGAAATGTATGGTATCATTTGCATCAATAATTTGCAGTTTCGATAAACACATTTTGGTTATCAACTGCAATGACATTGACAAATCCTTTGCATCAATAAGTCTTAAAATATCGTTGGTAATTTTAGTTTCGATAAACACATTTCGGTTATCAACTGCAATGACATTGACATTGACAAATCCATGACATTGACATTGACAAATCCATGACAAAGTCCATTTTCCAGGTATCTCTGGAAAACCCTTCTTGTCAAACAATTTGGAAATGTTCTGATTAGTGCAGTTAGAGGTCAGGAAGTTTGCAAATCATGGAAAAAATGGCAGGCACAAATCAAAATGGATTTTGACTGATTGTTCATTAGACCTTTGATTGACTAATCGGTCTTTTTCGGCTGTTTAAATGGCATACAACCCCTTTCCTGCACACCCATTGTTGAAAGTCCTAGTGGAACTTGTATGTCATATATGGTTGGTAGAACACCCACTCCTCTCGAGCCACTTAAACCTGTACGTTCAGCATTATCGGTCATGTTGTACCTTGTTGTATTGTGTTATGCAGCCTTGTGTTATGCTGTATGTGAAAGTGGATGCAAAGGGAAATACCACTTTGAATGTATAACAATAAGTGCAGCAACATGGAAATCAATGGGTCAGGCCAGGCAAACTGCATGGCTCTGCCCCAACTGCCGAAGTAGGAAGAAAACAAAGTCAACATCAGAGCTTGAGGACACAATACCTAATAAACTAAGTTGTGATACGGCAAGAGAAGGTCATGGTATGATGAACAAAAAAGGTGAAATGGATGAAATTACAAATATGATGCCACAGATACAGAATGGTGAAATCAAACAGTTGCTGATGAAGATAATGGGAAAACTCATGATCTATGTCGGTGTTTCCCAACGGGGGCGGTACCGCCCCCCTGGGGGCGTTGAAGAGACCTAAGGGGGCGTTACTGGTCCAAGGC